>PVIU01012482.1:0-59875 GCA_004026605.1 Ondatra zibethicus | reverse complement strand
CAGCTGGACTGGGACTGAACGAGCATGTGATCGAAACAGACTCTCTGAATATGACTGACAATGGGGACTGACTGAGAAGCCAATGATAATGGCACTGGGATTTGATTCTACTGCATGTACTGGCTTTTTGGGATCCTAGTCAGTTTGGATTCACACCTTCCTAGGCCTGGATGGAGGCGAGAGGGCCTTGGGCTTCCCAAGGCCTAATGAGAATGGCAGAGCTTCAGGGACCACAGGAAAGTAAGAGAGGGTAACCTGCCCTCTCTTAGGACTGGAGGGGAAAAGGGGAAGGGGAGTGGGGAAGCAGGAGGGAAATGGGAGGAGCGGAGGAGGTGGAAATTTTGAATGGTACTATTTATAATGCAATAATAAAAAATTAAATGTGGAGAAAAAAAAGAAAAAAAAACAACAAAAAAAATCAAGATGTTTACAAAGACCAAAAAAAAATGTTCCCTAATTTCCTAAGAATGGTTATGGAGAACAGAGCCCTGCATCACAAAATAAGGAAATACCCTGAAATAAAACTAGCAGCACTGGGGACTTCAGAAATGGACTCTTTGATGCTTCTCATCATATCATCAATGTGATGGTTAATATATTGTCAACTTGGCATGTCTGTGAAGAAGGTTCTAGATTACAGTCAATGACGCATTGGGGGGAGCTCCCCCTAAATGTGGGTGGCACCATTCTCTGACTTGAGATCCTGGACTTAACAAAAGGAGAAACAAAGCTGAATACCGGAAATCAACTCTCTGCCTCCTGACTATGTGACCAACTGCCTCATGCACATACTATGCGTTTTCCTTTATGAAAACTTGTGCCCCTAGATTGTGAGACAAATGGAATCTTCATTCTTTAAGTTGCATTTGTCAGGTATTTTGTCATGGCAAGGAAACAAGTAACTAATATATTCAATATATTGTCATTTCTATCTTGATGACTAATTTTGTCCTCATCAACTTCTTCATTCCCCCAAGACGGGTATCCAAAATGGCCTCTCACTACTCTCCAGAAACGGGAGGGTAGACCAAGAACAAGAAAAGGAAGGCACAAACCTTTTATTGCTTTTGCTTGCCAAACTAAAATTAAAATAGGCTTAAAAATGACTGTCAGAGGCTCCTAGGTTGGCGCTCTCTGATTTAATCCAACAGGCATTCCCATGTGGTGAAGTATATCTTCATAGTACCTTTTTTCTAGGATAGAATACTTGAATTGAATTCCTGCATAATCTGCATTGTCAAAGAGCCTACAAAGCAAAAGTTATCCTGGCTTTTGTGTCTGTGATCCATGTAGTTTTGAAAGGAGTTCTGGAATCTGGGAGGTGACAAAGTGAGATCCTGTGAAGGGATTAGCTGGTGTCTGCAGTTTTATGACCAACTGGGGCTATAAGCAGAAACTCTTTAAATTTTACATTTGAAGGTAGCATCTGGCCTAATGAGAATGGCAGAGCTTCAGGGACCACAGGAAAGTAAGAGAGGCTGTCGGATATCCTTGTAGTTTTGACGCCAGGCCTTAAGGGAAGGATTACCAATGCTGTAGCGAGATTTGTTTTACCATTTCAGGAAACATGGTCAATAGAACTTTGGCCAAAGTGCACAGCATTTAGACTGACAAAAGAAGAAGGGGTTGGAAATTGTTGTCAGTTGCTTTGAAAGCAGTTTCTCAAGCTGTGATCCCTGGGTCGCAGCTGTCAATGTCATCTGGGAACATGACAGCAGTATTCACACTTTGGCCTGCAGCTCTAGGGTGGTCTGGGAGTGAGCGCTGGAACAGGATGTGGTCCCCAGGTATGTTACAATGTGAGCCCTTCCTTTAGGGTTTTAGGCTTACTCTTTCTTATAGGGCTCCCTAGACAAGGAGGTGGCTCCATCTGCTGTCCTGATAATTGGTTGTTTCAGATTTGTGAATGAATCAGCTTTCATAGGTGCTTCAAAAAGTAATGGAAGACCCTGGAAGATCTTCATGCTGCTTTTCCCACGTTTAAGACCTACAGGTACTTTTCTCTAGGATGCTTCTTTCTCCTGGAGCCTTGTCTACCTCTGTCCTTTGACTCTTGGAAGATGGTTTACGGTTACATCACTACAGAACTGTGCTCCATGTGGCTATTGACATTAAAATGAATATTTAGTAAAGTAGAAAATTTATTCCTCTAGTCACATTAGCTACATTTCTGATGCTTATGTAGCTATAGGTACCACGCATACATAAAACACTTCTATCACAGGACGTTATATAGAACACACCTGCAGAACTCCTTTCATCTACTATGGTAAGCATGTAAATTCAACATGCAATACTTGCCAGTGTCTGCTTTAAATACTTCTGCCACAACTAAAGGCAGCCTATTGATGCCAATGTCACTGGACTTGGCCTAGGAAGGAGATGCACACGGCATCTCTTGAGAACAAATGTAAACTGGACCCAGATCACTCCTGGCTTTAGTAGAAAAATTCTTTCTTGATGGTAGAAGGTACTAATTTTGTTCCATACACTGAAATTTCATTTTAAAGCAGGGCTGGCTTTCTAAAATATTATTAAAAGTGGTTAGTAATTTATTAAGTTTGAGGACAGGATAGAAAGGTAAGTGAAATACAATGACATGGAAGAAATGAAGCCTTTCATGCTTTGATTTTTTTCTGGTATGTTGTTTTTTCTTCTTGTTGAGAGAAAAGTATAGAACTTCAGATACCATGAATGAACTCCAAATTGTTCACAGAGTCAGTATGTGTGTTCCAAAAGTCATCTTGTCAAATACGAATAAGACATGCTCACTCAAGACCAGGATGATACACATTTTCCTAAAGACACCTCAATTAATGCAGCCCAGGACAGCAAATAACCTGTGTTTACTTAGAACCAAAACGATGTAAAACTTTGAGTTTCTGTTGTAAGAGGGTCTTCTGTATTTGTGTGTTGCTTTCATTGGTTAAATAAAGAGACTGCCTTGGCCTTTTGATAGGGCAGCCCTTAGATAGGTAAAGGAGACAAAACAAAATTCTGGGATTAAAAAAAAAAAAAGAGTCAGGGAGAGTCGCCCGCCATAAAGCCTACCAGGTCAGACACACAAAATCTTTCCCGGTAAGCCACGACTCATGGTAACACAAAAATTATTAAAAATGGATTAAACAAATATGTGAGAGTTAACCAATAAAAGACTAAAACTAATGGACCAGGTAGTATTTCAATAAATACAGTTTCTATGTAATTATTTCAACAACTGGGAGCCAAACAAAAAAACACAGCCCACGTGCCTCATACGAGTTTCTAGCACTGCCCTCTCATTCCTTAATCTGAAGAGGAGCGTTCATAAATCTACCTGGTGACTTTGCTTACAAAATAAAATTCTTTAAATTTTAACCTTGTTGTCAAGCAGGCAGGTAGTAGGGCGGGGGGAGATGGGGTCTTAAGTTCTTAGCAACAGTTAGTGATGTAATTGGGGCCCACACAAATCCTGTACACACCCATTATGAAGATTCTTAATTTAATTCTTCTTAGAGAAATTCATACCTGTACTTAGATAACATGTTTAATTCTTTTCCTGAGTAACTCTCTGTTAACTCTTGTGTTATGTTTAAAATACCACTTAACAGCAGGATGTCAAGGACACAGGACAACAGGATATCCAAGAGGAGCCCCAGTGACAGTCCATTATCCATGGCTTAGCAGAAGTCGGAGGTCTCCACTCTGGCAGTGAACACTTGCAGGTAAAAGATGAGTGGACTAAAGGGTAAACTGTGTGACTCATTGGCCACACTACAGCTTTTAAGTCAAGATTCTTCTTCTTCTTCTTTTTTGTTTCTTTGTTTTTTTCTTTTAAATTTGGCTTTCTTTTGGGGGGCGATTTGCAAGGGCAGATGGCAGATGCAGGGAGATGGGGAAGATGATTGGGATCGAAATCCAGTCTGTGAAATTCACAAAGAATCAATACAAGTTAATAAAAAAACTTTTCACCAAAAAAATATACCCCTTAAAAATCTCCAACTTGGTTTTAATCTTATTCTCTCTCTCTCCTCAGTCTCTCTCTCTCTCTCTCTCTCTCTCTCTCTCTCTCTCTCTCTCTCTCTTTCTCTAATGGAAGCCATAAAATAAATCCTGCTTTTGTCTAAATTAAAGTCCCTAATGGAAGGGAAATCATCAAACTCTTGCTTCGGATGGAGTAGAGCCATGCTCCTGGCCTTTCACCAGAGACATTATAATTGTATTTTGGGTAAAACATAGGAATGTATAATAGAGATCTTTCAAAACCTTCCCTGTGTCATTGGAAACAAGGCTCAGACTAACTTGGGCTCATGTCTTACACTATCCATACACGGGGAACTGAAACATGAAGGATGCTGAGACACACGTGTCCTGCTGTAAAATCAGAGGCTGAGTCAAGAAGGGAGCATCTGTGAGTGTGACTGCTGGTAGGCATGTGTACAGCCTGTCACAGGTTGTGGACAATAAACCACAGCAATGCCTTACCCACTGGTTTGGAGTGGAAAGATGTGTGTGTGTGTGTGTGTGTGTTTGCAGTTACGAAAGATTTGCAGATATGTCAATACTGAGAAATGTGCTTAAATAAACAAAACTTGCCATTTAAATGCCCTTAGAAATTATTTTTGAGCTGGTTTAGACACTTGCAGGATTTGCTTCATATAATATCTAAACTGTTTTTAGAGGTGATGTGTGTTTACGGTCATGAGAAGAAATGGGCACATCTAAGTGATCATCTTTTCTGTTAGAAATAAGTTTGATGTTGCTAATTTCATCTTCAAAACACTTTTAAAAAGCTGAAAGGTTCCAATTTCCTGAACCTCTAGTGTGCATGACTCTGTTGCTAAAACTGTACTTAATTGTAGCAGCTGCATTTGGTGTCAGTTACCAGCCGAAGTGACGCTCTGTTGAACCCATTTATTTCTGTAGGCTGATTATGGCTCTGTTGAGGCTTTTGGGAGCCTGCCATTCCAAAGTTGGTCCAGTCAAAACTGAGTGATCTTGAATGACAATGTCTAAAATTTCAATCAATAAATGGTGTCCAAATGTCAGAGAGTCTTCATGACTTGAGTCTGGGGAGTAAGAGTTTGAATTTGACCAAAGAAAAAAAATAAGGTAGCATTCTTAATCCTCAAAAGGTCACACAGTATCTAACCCTGGACTTATCAAAGCCCAAAAATTCGATGTGGTTGGCACCACAGAGATTGGTGACAGGAGCTGTTTTTATTTCTTGCAATTGATTTTAAAATCCAATATAAGGGAAGTTAGGCAGTCTGCTAGGTGGAGGAAAGGAAAGTGAGCCAACCCCTGCTAAAAGCTATACAGAAAGGCTGAGTGGGTTCAGGAAGGAATAGAAACTTGCTAATTGCTTTTGTGTATATTTCTTGTTCATGTTAAGGGTGTGAGTTTTTAAATATTCACATTTATTTTGGGAAAACAGTCTTGTATATCATGAAAGCCATGAAAACCAAAATACCAAGAGGAACATTGTTGTATCTTGTTGTTGCTATTGGTGTTGGCTTGGATTAGGAAATAAGAAAATGAAAAAAAAAAGCAGTTGTGTTTTTACCCTTGCTTTTTCCAAAACCACTTGACATACAGTTCAGATAACTATGAAAGTATGTTGATTCTTCCTCAAGTTACTCATATACTGTTATAACCAAAAGAGGGCTCTCACACCATTTTCTACTTATAGATCATTTCTAGAGAAAAGATGGAAAATGTGAGAAGGAAGCTATTCTAATGATGTAACCAGAATCTTGTCACCTCTCTCTCTCCTCTCTCTCCTCTCTCTCTCTCTCTCTCTCTCTCACACACACACACACACACACACACACACACACACACACACACACACACACACACACACTACATGCATATATATGCGTGATGTGAAGTTAAGACTCAGCAAATAAATTAATAAGCAAAAACAGAAGACCAAAGGGTTCCTTTTTACAATTAAAACATTTCCAGAGAGTATGTATGTTTTGATTTTTTTATCTGGAAATACTGTTGTTGCAATTGGTCAAGAAATTAATCTGGAGCCTGGAGAGTTGGCTCCTGGGTTAAGAGCACTTGCTCTTCCAGAGGATCCCAGTTTGGCTTCTAGTACCCACATCATGTATTCTACAGTGGCTTGTAACTTCAGCTGCAGGGGAACTCAGCACTACCTTTTGGACTCTGTCAACATCCACACATATGAGCCTTACCTCCACACAGATACACATACATACCTATCATTAGAAAGAGAAAAAACTGGGTGCACAAGATGCCTCAGTATGTAAAGGTGCGTGTTGCCCACGGATGAATGCCTGAGGACCCAAGTTTGATCTCTGGAACCCACTTAAATGTGGAAGAAGATAACCAGTTTCGCAGAGTTGACATGTGACCTCCACATGCATGCTGTGACATGTGCACTCCCCACTCACACATATACACATACAATAATAATTAAGTACATTAAGAATAATGAATCTTAACAATTATTAATTTGTACTTAGCTAAGTTTTTGGATTTCATTTCAATGAATATTACAATTTAAAAAATATATGACTATTTCTAGACAAGTTTTCCAACAGTAGGAGAAAATGTTCCACTGTTTCTGAAACTCTGAATTGGGTACAAATGAAGTTTGGATAGGCTGGCAGAAAGTAGCGGAAATGACATCATGGCAATCAGAAGCCTTCATCTAAGAAGGTGCTGGGTGTTTTAGGGTGTACTCTTATAGAGAACACTGTCTTGGGAACATTACTGGCCCAGATGCTAGATAAGTGACTTGGTCTAACAGACCTAGACATGAAAGAGAGCTGGGGTCATATCCTGAACAACCCAAAATTTAAGTCACAAACTTAACGTCACATGCCTCAGTGTTTAGTGGATGCTTGCTTCAAGGCATTATGGTAATGGTAGCAGTAGATTCAGATACAGAGGAGTAGTTTCTGCATTGATTGAAAGTGTATATATCTCATTAATTCTCCATTCAACTATTGATGCTTTATTAAAGTAAGGAAGACCTTGAAGTGACAGCATTGGTTAGCACAAACATCTCCCACAGGACATTTATTTATTGAGTTGATCTGACCTGGGGGCAGAGGTTTCCTCTCTCTGCCTTGCAGCAGTCACATGCAAACATATTTAGGTCTCTCTCAATCTGACAGATGACAAGCGTCTAGCAGTTACCGAGTCAATATTGCAGAGTACCTTCTGGCAGCAGCATTCTTCCGATCCCAGCCAAGAGCTTTCTCTGTGGGCAATCGGCAATGGCTTTATGATGGGTAATGCTCCCTGGAATAGCTGTGCTTGCCATCACAGGTGACCAGGCTTTGCAAGAGTGCATCTGGGGGAATCGAAGCACCTTTTCTATTTGCCAGACTCATCGCTAGTGTGTGCGCGTGTGTGCACGATGGATCAGAGGAACAGAGTTTTCAGGCTTCACGCATTCTCTTCTTGACCTATTTTTCTACCACTCTTACCCACCTGCTAGATAAAATAATGGAATATTGAGGAAGTCCCCGAGCTTCTGAGTCCCAGAGGGACAGGCTTTTGTCTGTGAAGAACAGGTGGTATTTTGATTTAAAGTAGAGGCTATTTAGGATTCATTCAGGAAAATTTTCCTCTCCATCACCTTATTTGTCTAGTGAGCTGCTTCTTACTGGCTCTTCAGAGCCTACTGTGATATAACCACAGCCACACTGGATCTTCAAATATTTTTTCAAGGACAAACACTTCTCCTGCAGATTTCATTAACTGCAATGATTCTGTTCTGAACTAACTTTATTCTGATTAATTCAACTTTAGCTTCCTTACTGCTTCACTGAATTTGTCACGGTTAAAAGAATCCTGAGAAGTTTTATAAAAGAAGCGGTGAAAGCTGGTTTAGGTTCAGGATTAAGTGCGCAAAATAACCTTTAGTATGTGGTGGGAGGCCGAGGCACACAGAGAATGAGATGGAGAGCGGAGCTAGATTCTTCCTGAGCCTCTGGCTCAGCATCGTTCGGTTTTGAGAAAATTTCAGAGGCATGAAGGCAGAGACTCCATCCAGAGGACTGACTGCTTCCCTCCCAGTCCCCATCCAAGAAGAGTAGCACAGGCAAAATAATGCAGTAAGCAGCATAGGCCAGCAGAGGGCAAGCGTGCCATAGTGAAGTCACACTTTTTCCACTGTTTTGACTTGGACCAGTTGCACACTGCTGTCCAAACCAACTGATAGTGAACATGCAAGTCATTCTTTCATGTGCTTTTGCTTTCCAAATTCTTTCTGCTGAAAAGGTGGACGAAGAGAGTCATTCCGGCAAGGTTTAAATCTTAGCTTCTCTACACCCTCGTTTCATCTCACCCGAAGAACAGGAAAAGAACATGTGAAATGACGATGATGCCTTTAGAATATGGCCTGCCGTCTAGGGCAGGAATTTCTTGGTAAGGATTATCTACCTTCTGTCCACCCAGGTCTGAATATAAAGGGATCAAGATGGCGATAGGCCATGCAGGCCTATTGCTCTTTAATCTTCCAAACTTGTCTCTGCCAGCCACGGTGCTACATGAGTGACATCCCAGCCCTTGTGAGGCTGAGGAAAAAGAGAAGCTGAGGCTCAGGCCCAGCCTGATTACACTGTGAGGCCTTTTTTCAACAAAACTACATCAGAGGTAAGAGAGATGGCTCAGTGGTTAAGAGCAGTTGCTGCAGATATGTGGTGGTAATTCTGGCTCCTGGAGGGAGATAAAGATAGGAGAATTCCAGGATCTCACTGACTAACCAGACTAGCCAACTGGTGAGTTCCAGGTTAAGAGAGAGATCTTGTCTCAAAAATCAAGGTGGAGAGTGAGAGAATAAGGCAACCAATGTTGATCTCTGGCCTCCATACATGCATGAGTGGACCACCCTCTACCCCACACATATATGTCTACACACACACACACACACACACCAAGAAAGATAGAATTATTTGTATATTTATCAGTAGATATATCCATATGCATGTGACCATTTTTTGTATGATGACATTTATCCATCTGTATAAGAAAATGAACAGCAAGATTCTCTTGATTCTGTGTCCCTAGTCCCCATCTCCTAGCCTGCAGCCTCCCCTTCTGTCTCAGCAGCTGCTACACAGCAGGGTACTTTTCTGTTTGTGTCACCAAGTCATGAATCTGGCAGGTGGGACAGAGACACTGAGCCGCTATTGATGCTTTTGTGTTGCCTGACTCAGCTAGTGGCTGGGACAGCTGAAACACTTTAAGGAGTTGTACAGAAAATGCAACTGCAGAACTCGGTCCTTTATAACCATAGTCTGATTTTGCAAGGACCTGTCATAAATTCTAAGCTTTACTCTTCTGTAGCAGGGATGTAGCAGAGGTTTGGGACTTGGCAACCTTGTTTGAAAGGTAAGCTCTGTCATCGCATGCATGAGGGACAGATTCTTCTATTTATTTACAGCTCAGAGCTCTGAGCTCCATGGAAGAAAAGGAAGTATGCTGTGCACTTCCCAGACATAGACAATGAGCTTCAGGGAGTCCCACTGTCTGTGTGCAGTACTGAGTGTGTGCAGTATTAACAGACATGTTCTTCTGCAGAGACGCTGAGTACAAGCCACGATTTCTTCCAGTGTGGCACTGAAGACACAGCAGTCTCAACTGAAGCTGGAGGCAGAACTAACTCTAGCAGCATTAGTAAGAAGCAATGTATTTCCTGATTGGTCCCTCTGGTTTTTTGTTTGTTGTTTGTTTGTTTGTTTTTTTAATTTTAGATTGGTATAGTTTCTCAGAGAAGGTTTGTGCTTATCTGCACACACTGAGCTGGTTTTAGAATGCTGTGTGCCGAGGATGTAACTAAAATGTCGTTTTACACTCATAAGAAAACATGCAATGTGGTAACTAGGCCAACACAGCTTTTATCAAATGTTCACTTCCACACTAGACATTTTGTTCTTTGATAAAGATAACAATACAATAGAAAAGTCAATGCAACTTTTATCTATCTACACTGAAAACAAAATACAGAAAGATTTCAAATGTAGAGAAGTCAAACTCAGGTTGTAAGAAGCATAAGGCATGTGAGGTCCAAATGGGGCTCTTTGTTTCTAAGCTGGTGACCTGGGGCTGTAGCATTGGCTGGCTTTGGTTTGGAAGCAAAATTACAAGCAGTGAATGTGGACTTGGTGAATAAATGAGGAGAGCATCAACTCCCGACTCTTCAAAATAACTCCCTTGCACATCCTGCCAATCAAAAGCCTGTTTTAAATAGCAGATTCTTGTAACTTCCATGAAGATAAGTTTACAGCATTAAGAACCATCATATTCTCCTTCTTCAATCTTATCTTCTGTGACTTCCCTTAATTCACTTTAGCTTCTCATGGTTTTTCTAATTTATTTTGCTATTCTTTATAAATACCTTCAAACGGATTCTCTGTCTTATACAACCTTGGAGGCATTGTATCTCCATCTGCTGATTCAAGAAGTCAAAAGTCATTGCATTGACCTCTCTCTGTCTGTCTCTCTGTCTCTCTCTCTCTCTGTGTGGTGTAGGAGGTGCTTTTTTATTTGTATTGTTTTTATTGGTTAAATAAAGAGACTGTTTTGGCCTTTTGATAGGGCAGTCCTTAGATGGACGGAGTAGACTTGGGAAAAAAAAGTGTAACAAACGCCATGTTTCTCCGGCCCAAAATGGACACTGGTTAGACTCATACTGGTAAGCCACATCCTCGTGATGATACACAGATTACTAGATATGGGGTAGTTTAAAATATAAGAGTTAACCAAAAAGAGACTAAAACTAATGGGCCGGACAGTCATTTAATTAATACAGTTTCTGTGTAATTATTTCGAGTTAAACTAACTAAACAAACAGGATCCGGACAAAACAAAACAAGGGGCCCACATTCCTTTTACTACAAAAAAACTATGATGGTTTTAAAATGCCAACTTTCTGGACTATCCTGCCAGCGCCATCTCTGGCTCCTATTGGAGACAGAACGTTTAAATGGGGTTTCTGACTAAAGTGCTAAGGCTTCTTCCTACTACGTGTGTGTGTGTGTGTGTGTGTGTGTGTGTGTGTGTGTGTGTGTGTGTGTGTGAAAGAGATGGGGAGAAAGAGAATGAGGGAGAGTTAGAGAGAACACTTGTGAGTGCTTGCACTATGTGTGCCGTAAATAAGGTAGGTGGTACAGTGCTCTAATCTTAGCTACTTGGAAGACTGAGTTAGTAAAATAGGAAGTTCAAAGCTTGTCTCATCCGCTTAGTAAGACCCTGCCACAAAACAAAAAGTAAAAAGCAGGTCTGGGACATAGCTTGGTGGAGAAGAGTTTGCCTGGTATCTATGAGGCCCAAGCACAGCAAAACAAATGAATGATCAAACGAACCAACAACAAAATCATTCCCCTAAACATGACAACATGGTTCAGCTTGAGCACTTATCTCTGACTGGATTTTTATTTTCTTTGAGATTGTTAATTATTTAATTTATTGATTTATTTGTAAATCCACAATAGGAAAACATAATGTTTAATGATTGCTTGCTATATATGGATTTTTTATTCTCAGATTCAGGGTTTAGTTAGCTAGGTGCTGTATGCTGGGGATAAGCCCTCTGCACAGCGTGCTGCTGGGTCTGCTGTGGTTGTTGAAAAGTGAAGGAAATACTGGTTTAGAAAGAATTTAGGCCAATACAAATATGTGCATTTTTTGGGGGACAGGAAGTTTAGGAGTGAAAATGATGTTGGGTAGGTGGTAGATGGTAGTTATTCCTGAGTAGGTAAGATGGTTTCTTGGAAATGTCAGTGGCAAACAGACCTGACTAGAGTTGGTCACTGCCTCACTGGTGCTCCTCATCATTCCAGGAAGACAGCAGAAAGCAACAACAGCCCATCACAGTGGGGAAGACACTGTGATGGGCTGCTCCATGGTGTCTCAGGTAACTTTCTCACCTCTCAGTAGATGAGGAAGTAGAGAAGGGCCAGGACTAGGGAGGGGCTATATGCTTCAATACCTAATCTCAAGAACCCTGTGAAGCCTGCCTCCTCTCTTAAACTGTTCACAGCATTCCAAATAGTTGCCATTAGCTCAGGACCAAGTCTCTAAACACAGGAGCCCCTGGGTTCATTTCACACTCAGACTGGAAAAGTTTGACCCAGTGGTGATGGGAAGTAAAGGCTCATAAACTGTACATTTGTGGATGCTGTTGCAGCTGCTATGGTTAGAGCTCACAGCTGGCTGCCTCAGCCGCACACAGCATTCTCACTCAGTGTGTAGTTCATATGAAAAATGTTTTATAATAAAAATGTTAAGACATACAAAATGGAGACCTTACGCATGACCTAACTTTAGTGAGTATCAAAATTTTGTGATTTTTTTGCTTGTATTTTAAGCAAAGTCTAGACATTTTATACACCAATATAGCTCAATGAATCTCTAGCAGATAAACACAGATTAAGAATACTATAACCAACAAGACAATATGATATCCAGGGTTGTTCCTCTTCCTTCTTCCTCCCTTCCTCTCTTCTGTAGTTGGTATCTAAGCTTATTCAAAGTCACTTACTTTGACATTTATCTCAGGAATCCTTTGTTATCTTGAGTTGTAGGAAATGTGGTTTGGAAGCACAGACTATACCATAGCTTCAGAAGAATAAGCACCTCTGCTACCAGGTGAATGGGTCAAGAAAATAGCATGTTATATTTGAGTTCTATTTGTACATAAAGAAGAATGAAATAAGTTCCAAGAAAATAAATGGAACTGTTGATTGTATTAAACAAGGTACACTACACCGAGGACATAAATATCACATGTGTTCTTCCATGTTCAGAATCTAGATTTTTTTAAAAGCCATGAAATGAAAGGGGAGATTGCTTGAAAAAAAGGAAAGGTTTCAGAAGGAAGAAGTAGAGGAGGCAAAGGGTAAGAAGAATGCAGTCAAAGCACACTGTATTCCTGTGGTAATAATGTCATAATGAAATTATGAAATTATTATTTTTAAATATAATGCTCTTATTCTTTGACATTTCATATACTCCTGCAATGCACTTTATCATACTCATCTCCACCGCTTCCCATAATTCTCCCTAAATTCACCCACTGCTCCTAACTTTGTGTACTTTTCATTTTTAAGTAGCCTCCCAAGTCTGATTTGTTCTGCCCAGATATCCATATGCCTATATGTCCATATTCATGGGTATGGGACCAGTTATCATACCCTTAAAGAAAACAGAATTTTTCTTCTTCAGAAGCCACCAATTGTTAATGGCCCTTCATCTGTGGGTGGAGACTAGTTATTTTATATAATTAATATAAGCTAATAAAACCTTCAAGCAAAACTCACATACCTAAGTATTATTTACACGTTTGTATTGGTTTTGATGGTGCATGCTGGGTAATTAATTATATATGGAATGAACACACAGTACCATTGTAAAGTATGCTCTCATTTGAGGCTGGTCAGGGTAGTTATTGAGCTTGGATGTCTAGAAAGTATTCTGAGACACACACCAAGTACAAAACTTCATTTGAGAGGTAAAAGTCCTAGGCAGTAAAAGAGGGAAAGGAGATGAGACAGAAGGAGACAGTGAACAGCACATGGTAGTGTGTTCACTGACATTTCATCATAAGAAGGGAGTGTGATCCTCCTTTGGTCAGTGACCTGTACAGGATGCATGGCAAGACTGCCATGCAGAGCATCTACAGATGTGAGGAAGGCTGCTGTCTTAGTTTCTTTTCTTGTTGTTGTCTAAAATGAAAACGAAGGGTGAAAAGGTTTATTCTAACTCACAGTCCAAGAGTATAGTCTATTATAGGAGGAAAGCCAAGTTCGCAGGAGCTGGAAGCACTTAGTCATATCACATCCACAATCAGGAAGCAGAAAGGAATGATGCTTGGGTTCATCACACTTTCGCTTTTTATCCAGCCCATGATTTCAGTCAGGCAATGGTGCCCCCCATAGTGGGCAAGTCTCCCCATCTTTAGGCAGTCAAGATACCTTCAATACATTTTTATAGACTCACCTTCCAGCAACTCTCGATTCCATCCAGTTGACAACACTAACCATCACAGATTCTAGTGTTAGGTTACAGATGGCTCAGTGTCCATTTCAAACCTGATTCCCATGTTGAAACCAAATTGTCAATGTTAAGTGGATTCTTTAGAGGGATCACAAGGGTTTTTGCTTTCATGAATGGATGAACACCTGCATAAAGTCTTCAGGGAGCTCACTCATCCCTTCTTATCCTTCTGTTATCCATTACATGAAGACTCAGGATTTGTCCCTTCTGGAAGACATAGCTTTCAATCCCTGTTATTCTTAGGTTTGGTATTTTCATGGCATCCCATATTTCCTGGATATTTTGTGTTAAGCTTTTTTTAGATTTAACTTTTTTTTGACTGATGGATCTATTTCATCTATAGTATCTTCAACACCTGAGATTCTCTCTTCCATATCTTGTGTTCTGCTGTTTATACTTGCATTTGTGGTTCTTAATCATTTACTCATATTTTCCATTCCCAGAACTCCTCCAGTTTGTATTGTCTTTATTTTATCTATTTTGGTTTTCAAATCTTGAATCGTTTCTTTCACCTAGTTGATTGTTTTTCTTGGTTTTCTTTAAGGGATTTGTTGATTTCTTCTAATTTTCTGTTTGTCCTTTCCTCTACTTCTTTCAGGGAATTTTTCATTTCCTCTTTAAGGGCCTAAAAAATTTTCTTAAAGTTATTTTTTAGGTCATTTTCTTCTGCTTCATCTCTGTTAGGGTATTACAGAGTTGCTGTTGGCCACTAGTTTTTGTTGCTGCCATGTTGCTCTTTGTGTTATTGAGTGTGTTCTTCCCTTGTTGTCTAGCCATCTTTTCCTCCAATTGGTGCCACTGGGTCTGTGTCTTCAGTGGTTACTCCTCCAGGTGCCAGTGGATCCATAGCTCAGATGGTTGCTCCTCATGGTGGAGTCAGGGTCACAGTTCCGATCACATTGGAGGTCACTAGGTGATCCCGGAGGTCAGGTCTGTTTGCACTGGCTCCAGTGGAGGTCAGTTGGGCAGGTGGGCCTTCCTTGTCTGCTGGATCTTGTGGAGGTCAGTGACGCTGACATAGCATTCTTCTTGAAATGTCATCTTGAAAACAGAAGCCCTTGCCAGATACCAAACATACTGGCACCTTGATCTCAACCTCTCAAACTTGGAGAAATAAGATGTTTTCATTTACTAACAACCAGTCTCTAGTAGTTTAGTGTTGTAGCATGAGCCAACTAAAACAATAGGAGATAGGTTTTATCTCCAAGATGTTCTCATATGTTCTCATTCACAGGCTACCAGTCTGTCTCAGACCCACTGACTAGCATCACCCACCACTTTCTTGGTCTTCATAAGAGTCAATGCTGATGCACACTGCTATGATATTTCATGTGAATCTGAGTCAAAAAGTGGCAGAAAGCAGGCAATCCAGAGATGTATATGTAATAGGTTGGTTTCAACAAAAGAGACACCAAAAACAGTTGGAAAACTTTTCCAAAAATCTTTTTACCCTTCGACTCTATCTGGCTCATAGACTTAAGCTGAGAAACTCTTCTTCTTCTCCTCATCCACCTCGCCCTCTGCCACCTCCTCTTCTTCTCATTATTATTATACAACATGGAATCCTGGGGGTAGCTATCTGGGTTTACCAGATGCTTATCATTTCTTTCCTCCACCATCCACTGTAAGTGTTCCTTATCCTCTGCCAGGACTTCCACTGGAGTGCATGCATAGTGGGGCAACTGTCCTTTATTCTGGGGACTTAAGATCTTCACTGCTCTGCTGCTATTGTTATGACCCGATTGAGGTTTGTACAGATGGCAAGTTATTACTGGGTGTGACAATACTAAAAGATGTTTAGTGAGTCTCTTGTTTTCACAGGAGGCCTCTTTTTAAGTCTATTCTTCCCATCCATGCAGCTCCACCCGTTATCCTCCTAAAGGCTTTACCTTCTATATACTACCTCTGGTGTGATGATTTCTTTAAGCAAATTTCACGGAGCTACAAGCACTCAGACCTTAGTAGTGATGTATGTCAAGGACAAATTAATGAGTTCTAATTCTCACTGATCAGTTAGATCTCACATCCAAGCAGAATCTTCTTCAGTCTGCTGTACTCTCATATAGGATGGATGCTTAGGAGTGACAAGTTTCTTCACTTGCATGAAAGTAAAGGCCGTCTTTAAATAAAATGATAAAATGAATAAACAAAATGTGGTGTGCCATTAATTTATAAGTCTAAAGTTTATCTCAGAATCTGAATGCATCCTATTAGCAAAGAAAACATTTTTAAAAGATACCAGAAAAAAAACTCTTCAATATATGGAGGCACAGAGGCAGAGAGTAGTTTAGCGAAAGTGTATTGTTCTAGTTAACTATTTTGTGACTCTTTATCCAATTTACATCTCTCCCATTACCCTTCCACTTTAATGTTTCTTCTTCTTCTTCATCCCCTTTCTTCTCTTCATTCTTCTTTTCCTATTTTTCTATCTCTTCTTCCTCTAACAAAATCTTGCTATGCATCCCAGGTTTCTCTTGAACTTGTGACCTCCTGCCTCAGCCTCCTGATTATAGACACCCTTTACCATGCCTGACTTTAATGTCATTGTCTTTGAGACTAACATTTATACATATTTTTAGTTTCCACGTGTCAATGTGAATATGTGGTATTTTTATTTCTGTGTCTATTATAATATAATATCTTCTACTTGCATTTCTTTTGTTTCACATGACAGTATTTCACTCTTAATCAATAAATGCAATGTTTCATTTTAGACTTATCTGCTGATGGACACCCATTTTTTTTATCATATATTTGCCAGTGTTCATCATATTGCAACTTGGAAGTATAGGCATCATCCTGATATGCTGATTTACTTTCCTTGCCAAAGTCAAGCTTATGTGGGGAGTCAGAACTTATGCATGCAAAATGCATGCACCATGAGATTTGGCTAAAAGACCTGAGCGTCACAGAGTACATATTGCATGAGTGCTGGTTTATAGTTGTGAGCCCACTGTAATACATGCTAAGTAATAGGCAGAAGCCCTCACATTACATACATTATAAGTGTTGGGTTAGCATCATGAGTCTCCCACAATACAGTCCCCACTAATGCTGGGTTATAGGCTTGAGCCTCTCACTGTAAATTCACCATGAGTGCTAGGATAAAGGTGTGAGTCGTTTACACTACATGCAACATGATTGCTGGGTTAAAGACCTGAGCTTCTCACAGTACATTCAGCATTAATACTGAATTATAAGCATGGGCCCACAACAGTACATGCATCATGAATATTGGATTATACACATGAGCTCCCATGGGTATACGCATCATGAGTGTGTGGTTATAGTCATGAGTCCACCAAAGTATATGCACCATGTATGCTGAGTGAGCCTTTCACGGTACATGCATCATGAGTACTAGTATACAAAAGTCAGCCTTCCACAGTACATGAATCATGAGAGATGGATTACAAGCTGGTGTCTCTCACAGTGCATGTATCATGAGTGTTGGGTTACAACTATGAGTCTACTGTAGTACATGTACTATGGGTCAGAGTTTACAGGCCTGCCCCTTCCACTCTTCATGTACCATGAGTGCTGCAATACAGGGTTGAGCATCCAACAATAGTACACATACCATGAGTGCTAGGTTACAGGCAAAGCCTCTCACAGTAAATACACCATGAGTGGTAGATTACAATGTGAAACCACCACAGTAAAGGCACCATGAATTTTCGTCTATAGACATAAGCTCACCACAGCATATGTAACATTCATTCTGGTTTACAGCCATGATACTTTCACAGTACATTCACCATGAGTGCATGATTATAGGCATGAGTCCCTCACAGTACATGCACCAGGAGTGTTGAGTTGCACGCATGAAGCTACTGTCGGAGCCCATAAAATGAATCCATTCCACCTTGACTAAAGATCAGAGAGTTTAGCTCTGTTCTTGCTCCTTCAAGGTTATATGACAGGATGCTGGACCTAAGGTATGGTTAGGGATGTTCTGTCTAGAGAAAATGATATTTTGATCAAGGGTGTGACTACTTAATGTTTGGAGATGAGTGGAGTAAATTATTGTTTGTTCTTTGCATCATGGCAAAGAAGTCCTTTGTCTTCCCCC
Organism: Ondatra zibethicus; assembly: GCA_004026605.1. Taxonomy (NCBI): domain Eukaryota; kingdom Metazoa; phylum Chordata; class Mammalia; order Rodentia; family Cricetidae; genus Ondatra; species Ondatra zibethicus. The sequence goes on along the minus strand of PVIU01012482.1, from coordinate 41,781 downwards.
ACTTTTGGATTGGGGTATATAAGAACTTGAAATAATAAACTTGAGGAAGATCACAGTATCCACTGGATACCCTCCCAACTCTTTTTGTTGTCTCTTATCTATTTCTTTCCTCAATCCATACTTCCCTCCTCTGGAATGTACAGATCCATCGGGCCGGACACAACAGCCTACTATGTAGCATTTACAATGAATATGGGTGTCAGCCTCTTGAGTACAAGCACCATGAGTGCTTGGTTACATACAGCAAACATCAAGAGTGTAGGAAATATGAGAACTTGGTCACAGGTATGAACCTATTATAGTACATGTTCCCTGAATGCTGCTTTATAAGCATAAACCTCCCAGAGTATACACACCAGAAGTGCTGTATTATAGGCAAGAACTTTCCACAGTAAATGCATCATGAGTATGTATTAGTGGTGTTTGTCTCCCAAAGAAAATGTCCCAAGGATGCTGCATTATAACAATTAGCCTCCCACAATAATACATGAACCATGACCATTGGGTTATGGGCATGGGTTTCCCACAGTACATGCACCATAAGTTGTAGGTTACACCCATAAGAGCAGCACATCATATGCATCGTGAATGTTGGGTCATAGGCAAGAACCTACAGTGCCAGAGTGCAGGCACCTTAGTGCTGGGCTACTTGTTTGAGTACTGGATTATAGGCATGAGCCTCCTATAGTCTACGCACAATGAGTACTGTGTTATAGGTGTGCATCTCCTGTTTCTGTGCACAATGAGTGGTGGGTTACAGGCATGAACCACCCACAGAAAATGTACAATGCATGCTGACTTACTGTTTTGAGTCTTGCACAGAATATTCAAATTGAGATCTGGGTTATAAACAACAGCATTCCATTGTATATGGCACTGTGAATGATCACTTACAGTCACGAGAGCAGTATAAATGCTGCTCCTTGCATGCACCATAAATGCCGGATTATACGTGTGGGACTCACAAAAGTTATGCTCCATGAGGTCTGGATATAGGCATGAGCCTCTCCCAGTTAAGCACACTATGAGTGCTGGCTTACTGGTATGAGTCGTACACAGAACATTCGCAATGAGTGCTGTTCATAAACATGAGCCTCTTACAGAACATGTACCATGACTACTGGGTTAGTGGTGTGAGGCTCCAATAGTACATAAAGCATGAATGCTTGTTTGGTAACAGTACTTGCACCCTGAGTGATGTGCTATATGCATGAGCTCCTCCCCCAAATGCCATAAATGCACCATGAGTTCTGGCTTACTTTTAGGAATTCACACAGTAAATTCACAATGAATGCTGGGTTGTAGGAATGAGCCTCCCATAGTAGATGCACCAAGAGTGTTATGTCACAAGTGTGCATCCCCACAGTACAAGCACCATAACTGTTTGGTAATTTTTGTGGTATAGGCATGAGACATACATGGTACATGCTCCATAAGTTCTGGATTTTCATTGTGAGAATCCCAAAGTGCATGCACTATGGGTACCAGTGTATAAGTATCAGCCTACTATAATACATGGACCATGAATGAAGTGTTGTATACCTGAACCTCCCACACTGTATATATTGTGAGTTTGGGCTTACTGTTTAGAATCTTGCACACTACATTAATAATGAGTGCTGAACTATAGGCAATAGCTTATAGCATTGTATGCATAATTAATGTGACATTTATTGTGTGGGTCTCCAGCATATATGCACCATGAGTGCTAGGGTACAGGTTTGAGTCTCAGTCAAACACACTCTATGAGTGCTAGGTTATAGGTGTGAGACTCTGACAGTAAATGTACCATGAATGCTTGGTTTGTGGTGTGAGTCTCCCAGAGACTCCCTTAGTGAATGCACCTTGAGTGTTGGCTTACTGTTTGTAATCTAGCACTGTACATTCATGATGAATGCTGGCTTATGAACATGAGACTTGTACAGTACTAGCAAAAGCTATGTTAGTAGTGTGGGTCTCCCACAGTACATAAAAGATATATTGGGTTACAAGCTTACATTTCCAGAATATGTGCACTGAGAGTGATGTTTATAGTTTTGAGTCTCTCACAGCACATGAATGCTGGCTTAATGTTTTGAGTCATGCAGCATACACTCACAATGAGTGCTAGGCTATAAACATGAATATTCCACAATACATGCATCATGAGTGCTAGGTTGGATGTGGATCTCTGGCAGCACATAAATCATGAATTTTGAGTTATCAGCATACACATCAAAAGTGTGTGCACCATGATTGCTTGCTTGCAGTTTTAAATCTAGCACATTACATTCACAGTGGGTGCTGAGTTATAGGAGGGAGCATTGTACAGTAAATGCAAGTACATGAGTGTACTTTATTACAGGTCTGTGTCTCCCAAGCACATTAACAATGAGTGCTGGGTTATAGGCATAAGCCTTCTACTGTAAATGCATGCACCATGGGTGCTGCATTACAAACCTTCATCTCCCAATCATATGCATAAGGAGTTCTAGGTTGCAGGCAGGAACTTCACACAGTATTATGCACTGTTGAGTTCTGGATTACAATTTGTAATCTATCACTGTACATTCACAATAAATTTCTGGGTTATAGGCATGAGCCTTCCATAGTACAGTCACCATGCATTCTGGATTACTATCTTGAGACTCACACAGTACATTCACAATTAGTGCTGTGCTATAGGTATGAGCCTCCGACAGTATATTTTCACTATTATTGCTGGCTTAGAGTATTGCATAGTACATTCCCAATGAATGCTGTGTTATGGAAATGAGCATTCCAAAGTACCTATATCATGAATATGAGGATCCAGGCACATGTCTCAAGAGCACATGCTAAATGAATGTTGTATTAAGCCAAGAGACCACCGTAGAACATGCACAATTGATCCTGGGTTTTAGGCATGAGCCTCTCATAGTCTATGTACAATGATGGACAGCTTACTGTTTTGAGTCCCTCACAGTACATTTACAATGAGTACTGGGTTATAAGCATGAACTTCACAAAGAAAATGCATCTTGAGTGCCAGCTTACTGTGTTTGTTCTCACACAGTACATTTACTATGAGTGCTGGACTACAGACTTGAGCCTTACCCAGTACATGCACAATTAATGTTGGCTTTCTTTATTGAGTCTCATACATGCATTTATAATGAGTGATGCTTAATTGGCTTGAGCCTATGAAGGTACATGAATCATGAGTGCTATAATTTCTAGGGTCATCTTCACACTGTACATACACTATGAGAGTTGGCTTACAGCTTTGAGACAGCCAAAGAACATGTAGCATGAATCCTGGTTTGTAGGCATGAGCCTGACACAGTATATGTACCATTATTGCTGTCTTACTGGTGTAGGAGTTCCTTCTGTTTGTGTGTTGCTTTCATTGGGTAATGAATAAAGAAACTGCCTTGGCCTAGTTGATAGGACAGAACTTAGGTAGGCGGAGTAGACAGAACTGAATTCTAGGAAGAAGGGCAGAGTGGCAGATGCCATGGATCTCCTGCCTGAGATGGACGCTGGTTAGAATCTTGCCATTAAGCCACAGTCACATGGCTATACACAGATTAATAGAAATGGGTTAAATTAAGATGTAAGAATTAGCCAATAAGAAGTTAGAGCTAATGGGCCAGGCAGTGTTTGAATGAATACAGTTTCTGTGTGATTATTTTGGGTATAAGCTAGCCGGGTAGCTGGGATGGAACAAATCCCCCCACTCTCCTTGTAACATCTAACTGTCTTGAATATTGTCCACTAAAGTAAGTGCAACATGAATCCTGGGTTACAGGCCTAAACCTCCCACTGTATGTGTACCATGAGTGCTGGATTACATCCACAAACTATCATTTACAATAAATATCCACTTGTCAGCATGGGCCTACAAAATTAACTATATCATGAATGCTGGAAAGTGGTTTTAATTGTGAACAGAACATTCACAATGAGTGCTGGCTTATAGTCATTAGCCTCCTAGAGTCATACTGCAGAGACTTTGGGCTTACTATTTTGAGTTTTTTAGAATACATTAGAAATGGATGCTGGGTTATAGGCATGAGACTCCTAAGTATATATACTCAGAGTGTTGTTTCACAGGATGCATATTACATGTTGATTATGTACATATGATTGGCTCATGTCTGTAAGCCAGCACTCATGGTCCATATGCTGTGAGAGGATGACCCTTGTAAGCCTAGCATTCATAGTACATGTACCCTGGTAGGCTTATGACTATTAACAAGAACTTATTGTGAAAGTACTATGAGAGAATGAAACAATAAACCAGTACTGTTTGAGGTTCATCCATGTCTGTAACACAGTACTTGTGATACATGGTGCCTTTAGACACGTGCCTGTAAGTGCAGAATTCATGGTGCGTGTACTGTGGGAAGAGAATGCCTACAACTCAGCACCCATTGTGAATTCACTGTGTGGTTACTCAAAACAGTGAGCCAGCACTCGTGGTACATCTATTGTGGGAGGCTCATGCCTTAATCCAACTTTAATTGTAAGCACACTGTGATAGGCTCACGGCTATAAACCTGCACTCATTGCACATGTGCTGTGGGAGGCTCAGGCCTATAACCTAGCATTCATGGTGCATGTATTGTACTGTGATCTTGGCAGTAAGCCATTACTCATGGTGCCCTCTGGGAAGATGACAATGTATTCCTATCACTTGTGGTAAATTTACTCTGAGGCTCAAGCCTGTAACCCAGCACTGATTAAGAATGTTCTCTGAAGATGCATGACTATAATGCAGTTCCCATAAAGCATATATTGTGGGAGTCTCATGTTCATACTACAGCAATCACTGTAAATGTAGTGTTCTCGACTGAAAACAGTAAACCAGCTTTTATGGCACATCTGCTCTGGGAAATTCATGGCTGTTAACAAGCACTCATTGTGAATGTATTGTAAATACTCAAAATGGCAAGCTGGTCCTCATGATGCATTTGTCATGAGAGGCTCACACTGAAAACACATTATTCAGGGAGCGTACACTGTGAGGGGCTCAGGACCATAAATGAGAACAGATTGTGCATATACTCGGAAGACACACCCCTGAAACACAGTGCTCATGGTGCATGTACTCGGGAGGCTCATGCCTTTAACTGAATGCTCATTGGGAATGTACGTTGTAAGACTCATGTACATGCACTGAATAAGCCTTAGCCTGTAACGGGAACTCATGTGTCTCACAATGAGTGTTAAGTTGTAGGCATTATATTCTCACTGTACATGCACCGTGAATGCTGTACTTACAGGCACGTGTCTAAAGAGACCACGCACCATGAGTACTGGGTTATAGACATGGACGGACCTCAAACAGTACTGCTTATAACCTGGCACTCATGATGCATGCACTGTGGGAGGCTCATGTCAATTACATACACACATTTTGAATGTGCTTTGAGAGACAACTCAAAATAGTACGTGAGGTTTATGGTGCATTTACTCTGGGAGGTTCACACCCTTAACCACCACTCATGGAGAATGTACTGTGTCAGGTTCAAGCCTGTTATTGAAAACTCATTATGATATTCTCTGGAGAAGCATACCTGAAAATGCAGTCATGGCGCATGAACTTTGGAGGCTGATGCCTATGAGCCAGTACTCATTACGAATGTACTATACGAGACACAAGCCAGTAACCCAGCATTTATTGTGTATATACTGGGGTGGGCTCTTGCCTAACACTCAACATTCATAGGATTTGTATTTTTGTAGGCTGATTGCTGTAACCCAGGAAACTATGGTATGTGTACTGTGGATGGTTCATGTTTGCAATTCAGCACTCATTATAAACATAGTATAAAAGATTTGAAACAGCAATCCAGACAATCATGGTGCATGTACTGTGGGAGGCTCTTGCCTATACCCATCACACATTTAAATTTACTGTGCAGTCCTTTAAACAGTAACCTGCCATGCACATTTCTTATTCTGCAGGAGGCTCATGCCTACAAAGCAGTCCTCATTGTGAAAGTACTGTAAGGTGTTCAAAATGTCAAGCCAACACTCACGGTAATGTGTGAGATGCTTGTACTGTGGGAGATTACTGCCTAAAGCCCAGAATTCAGCATGTATGTTCTTTAGTGGACTAGTGGTTTAAGCAAGCACTCATGGTGCATGTACTTTGGAGGTTGACACCTATATACCCATAAACATGGTGCATGTACTGTAGGATGGTTCAGTGTGTATTGTAGCACTCATTGTTCATCTAGTCTGTGAGACTAATGTTAATGTAATATGGAAAAATCCAAAACAATAAGCCAGCTCTCATAGTGCATATATTCTCAGAGGCTAATGACTATAACCCAGCACTAATTTGAATGGATTGCGTGATACTCAAACCAGTATCCCAGCACTCATGGTGTAGTTGCTCTGATGGGTTCAGGATGGTAACCCAAATAAATAATTGTGCATGGACAGTGGTGGGTTCAATGCTGTAACACGGCACTCATGGAGCATGTACTGTGTGGGAGAATGACAAATATATGCCTACCACTAAGGGTGCATTTACTGTGTGACACTTAAGCCTGCAACCCAGCACTCGGTGTACCTGTACTCTGGAGACTCAGATCTGTAACACAGGACTCTTGGTGCATGTACAACGGGAGGATGACACTTATAGTTTTAACACTCATGGTACATATACTCTGGTAGGCTTGTGCCTATTATCCAGCACTCACTGGGAATGTGCAGTGCAGGACTGAAAACATGAGTGCTGGGTTATAGGCCTGAGCCTCACATGTTTTTAGTGATGCACAGTGTATTTAAAATGTGTGCTGGGTGATGGGCATGAGCATCTCAGAGCACAAGTACCATGAGTTATTGTAGGATTACTGACAACACCCTCACAGTCCATGCACAATGAGCACTGACTTTCATCCATGAGTCCACCATAGTAATTACACCGTGAATCCTGGTTTCTAGGCACAAGCTTTCCACAGTACACACACCGAGAGTGCTAAATCACAGGCAGGTATCTCTGGAGTTTGCAGAACTTTGAGGTTTTGGTTACACGTCTAAGGTACACACAGTACATGCTCCATGCTCCATGTATGCTGGGTTATCATCTTGAGCCTCCTACAATAAATTCACCATGAGTCCAGTTCTATTGTTTTGAATCTTACATAGTACATTCACAATGAGATCTGGATCATAGGCATGACTTTTACATTATACATGCATCATGAGTGTGAGGTTACTGTTGTGAATCTCACACAGTACGTTAACAACGAGTGTTGAATAATAGGCATGAACTCCTTCAGTATGCACTCCAGGAGTTCTGTGTTACAGGTGTTCATGTCCAGAGTCCATACACCATGCTTACTGGATGAGCTTTATAAACTGCTTGCATCTTGAGTGCTGGCTCACTGTGTTGCATCTTACACCTTCCATTTTCAACTAGTGCTGGGCAACAGGTTGAGTCCCACACAGTACATGCAAAATGAGTAGTGGTTTATTATTTCAGGTCTCACAAAGTAAACTCAAAGTGAGTGCTGGCTAATAGGCCCATACCTACTTGTACCATGAGTGCTAGGATTACAAGGACCACCCTCTCACAGTACAGGCACCATGGGTGTTGACTTACAGTCATGAGCCCACCATAAAATATGCACTATGAGTCCTGGGTTATAGGCATGATCCTCCCATGTGTACCGTGAGTGCTGGCTTGCTGCTTGAAATCTCACACAGTATATTAACAATGAGTGCTAAGTTACAGGCATATCCCTACCATAGTATATGTATGTGTATATATTATGTATCTATATCTATATATCCCATGAGTGATGGCTCACTGTTGTGAGTCTTGAAAAATGCTTTAACAATGGGAACTGGGTTATAAACAGGAGCTCCAACAGTACATGAACCATGAATCCTGAGTTAAAGTCATGGGCACCTTACAGGAAATTTAATATTGGTGCTGGATTAATGTTTTATGCACAGCGTAATACATTCACAATTAGTGACGGGTTTTAGGCATTGGCCTGGCACAGTAAATGCAGCATGAGTGTTTCATAACATTAGTGTGTCTCCAGAGTGCAAGACAGGGAGGTCTTGGTTAAAAACTTGAGCTTCACATAGCAAATGCACCATGAGTGCTAGGAATACATTTGTCACACTCCTACAGTGCATATAATAAGTGCTTGCTTACAGTTTTGAGTGGTTGTAGAGTAATTTACAATGAATGGTTGGTTATAGACATGATCCTCACATAGTGTGTGCATTATGACTGCTGCATTACAGGCATGCATCTTCAGAGTACAATACACAATGAGTGCTGGGTAACAGGTGTTGGTCACCCACAGTATATGCAAGAAGATTTCTGGGTTACTGTTTTGACTCTCACATTACAGTCACAATTAATGCAGTGTTATAGGTTCATATATGTCCCAGGAATGCTGGTTCACTGTTTTGAGTCTCATACAGTATATGAGCAGTGAGAGCTGATTTACAGGGGTCCATCTCCAGATTACAATTAACAGTAAGTGCGGAATTGCATATTATATTCAAGGTGAGTGTTTGTTTACTTTCGACTCTCACATAGTATGTTTATGATAAATGCTAGGCAATTGGAATGAGCCTCCCCAAGTTCATGCACCCTGAGTGCTACATTAACCTCCCATGGTAAATGCACCATAAGTTCTTGCTTAGTGTTTTGAGTATCACACAGTACATTCACAGTAAGTGCTCGGTTATAGGCATGATTCTTGCATAGTACATGCACCACAAGTTCTGTGTTATGGGTGTTTATTTCCAGATGTATGTACAATGAATACCCAAGAGTGATGGTTTAATCCATGAGACTGACATAAACATGCACCATAGATCCTGAGTTTTACGCACGAGCCTCCCACAGTACATAAGCACTGGCTTACTGTTTTGAAACCTTCATATTACATTCACAGTGTGTGGTGGGCTATAGGTGAGAATCTCCAACAGGATATGCACAAGGAATTACAGAGTTGCAGAAATGAGTCTACCCAAGTAGGTGCCCCATGAATGTTGGATGTTAGGTAAGAGTCCAGAATCCATAGACCATAGGAACTGGCTTGAGTCTAGCATAGTACATTCACAATGACTGCTAGATAATAGGCATGAATGCTGCCCAGTACACACATGGCAAGTGGAGAGTTATATATGTCTGCCTCTAGAGCACATGTGCCATGAGTAATGCATTACAGGCAGGAGCTTCACAAAGTACATATAATGAGTGCTGGCTCACTATTTTGATCACAGCACAAATACAGTGAGTGCTGGGTAATGGGAATGTGCCTGCCAGAGTATATGTACCATGTACTAAGATTACAATGGTCCTTCTGCCACAGTACATGCACCGTGACCATCAGAGAACATGTACCATGAATCCTGGGTAATAAACAAGAGCTTACCACAGTACCTGTGCCATAAATGTTTGATTGCAAGTGTCTTGTCTGCAGAGTAAAATGACCAATGAATTTGTGATTACAGGCATAAGACTCTCCCAGTTCATGTGAGATGGGTGCTGGCTTATTGTTTTGAGTTTCATGCATTTCATTAACTATGAGTACTGGATTATATGCATGAACTTCCCAAGTACATGCACCATAAATTCTTTGTAATAAGCATGTGTCTTCAAAGAACATACATGATGAGTTCTCAGTTACAGGCCCATGTTTCACATAAGACATACTCCATGAGTTCTGGATTATAGGCAGGAGACACCAATAGTAAATGCACCATGAGAGCTGGCTTTACTGTAGTGACACAATAAATTCACAATGTGTGCTGGGTAATAGGCATGTTCTCACTAGTGTACTTGTATCTTGAGTGCTAGGTTTATAAATGTCATCTACCCACAGTACATCTGTTATGAATGCTAGCATACAGTAATGGGCTGCCCATATAACATATACCATCAATCCTGGATTCTAGGCATGATCCTTTCAAGGTACCTGTCCTGGCTTACTGTTTTGAGTCTCACTGAGTACATGAACCATGAGTGCTGACTTACAGGAGTCTGTCTCCAGATTACAATGAGCAGTGAGTGCTGGATTCACAGGCATGAAGCTCCCATAGTACATTCAAGGTGAGTTCTGGCTTACCATTGTGAATCTCACATAGCATGTTGAAAATAAGTACTGGGTAATAGGCATGAGCCTCCCAAGTACACGTACCAAGAGTTCCATGTTCCAGGCTTTCATCTCCAGAATACAAGCACCTTGGGCATTGGGTTACAGTTTTGAGCTTAACATAGTACATGCATCATGATTGCAGGCTTACTGTTTTCAGTCTTGCATAGTAACATTCAAAATGAGTAATGGGTGACCAGAATGGGCTACATCCAAGGATTATAACCTTAACCTAAATCCAAACCTTAAAAACTTCAGGGATTCTAGATTAGGGTTAGGATTAAGGTTGGGTGTATGTGAATCCTGGAACTCAAGATTAGAGAGAGAATATATGTCAGTGTCGGGTTACTTGGGTTGGGCTTAGTGGGTAGGGAAAGGTTTAGTTGACTACTGGAACACAGGGGTTAGGGCTAGGGTGAGGTGACTTCTTTAACTCAGGCTTAGGCTTGAAATTATTATTTATTATTATTTAATGCATGAGGAGTTGTAGGAGTAGTGTTAGGATTGGGGTGATGTTTGGGATTAGGTGACTTCTGTGACTCAAGGTTAGGGTTTGGGTTAGTTTTTTAGTTAGGTTTTTGTTTGGATAGTATCTGGAACACAAGGTTAAGGTTAGAGTTATTTAGGCATATGTTTAGAGTTAGAGTTGGTGGTGTAGGGGGAGTGATAGGATTAGTATTATGGAAAGGGTTAAGGGTAGGTAACTACTGGAATTCAACATTAGGGTTAGTGTTAGGATTACGCGATTTTAAATCAGCATTGGGTTATACCTATAGTTATGGTTAGGTGACTTTTGTATCTCAGAATTAGGGTTAGAGTTAGTGTTAAACTTAGGATTAGGGTTGGGTTTAGGTGACACCTGCAACTCAGCTTTAGGCTTTGTAGTGATTTACATAAAAATGGCCCATACGTCCATAAGATATGGCACTATTTGGAGGTGTGGTCTTATTGGAGGAAGTAGGTACTGGGGCGAGCATTGCAGTCATGCCACCATGTTTCCTATCAGAACAATCAAGGACTAAACCTCTGAACTCTAAGCCAACCTCATATTAAATATTTTATTTTTTTTAGAGTTGCCATGGTCATGGTGTTTCCTCATAAAATCCTAACTAAGACAAGGTTTATTTTAGATTTATGTTAGGATTAGGGTTGACTGGGGTTTAATTTTAGCATTAGTGTGCAGGGGATGTGGTTCAAGTCTTTGGATTTAAAAACAAGTTCCTAGAGAAGTTGCTACCATGGAATATTCAGGAAACATCCTTTGCCTCCCAACCTGGACCCAAAAAGCCCCAATCCAAATGTATAAAAGACTATAATTGTGAGATGCTATAAACGATCAAAGCAGACAGACAGAGAAGGAGTGTGTCATCCACTTAGCTACAGTTGTAACACAGCCTCTTCAGCAATTGGTGGATCAGTAAAAGCCACTGAAGCACTGGAAATGCTTTAAAGTATGGGGTACTAAGTACTGACCAAATAGTCTGTAAAAACCAGCAATAGGATGTCATGGCTAGGAAATTTTCAAGATAGTAAAATGGCTTCAGGATAGATCTCTTTGACATTAAATGTAGCAGAATTTTAATATATATATATTCAAGTAAATATAGTGATAATAGAAAATTACAAGGCAGAGAACACACACACACAAGAATCAAGACAGCGCTGTCAATTCAACAGTATTCTATGAGGCAAGAAGATCTGTTAACTTTGTTAACTAGCAAAATATCACTCTTGTTTGTTTATAAATCACTTATTGATCATAGGACCACACCATGGTGAATCCTTTTCTTTCCTTGTACCGTTGGCCTTTAAGCATTCTTCATTTCTTTGCCAATCTTGGAACTGAGTATCTTGTTCCACTCGATTTTGGTGTGGGTAACTGGAAGTTACTGGTGCAAGGCCTTGAATGTGGTGTCTGACATTGACAGTTTTCACTGATTGTTGTCTGATGCTCATTTTCTGTACTCCCTATGAGTTTGATAAACTCCTTGGCAGTTTGGGCTTCATTAGAATCCTGCACATCTTTATGACTGACCAACTGAGCACTGCCATCTTAACAATAATGAACCTGAATCTTGAGCACTCCAACCACCTGGTGGTGTGATGGTAAACTTCCATTCTGATCTCCCGCGACCATTTCAGAAGTCTTTGGGCTGAAACTGGTGGCTTTCAATGCATTCAATAATAGTCTGTTTCCCATCTATAGTTTTAGCACAAACAGTACAGAAGCCGTTGGAATAATGATCTTTCATGCAGATTCTTAAAGCCCTGTCACAGGACTCTCTCCAAGATTTCAAGCCTCCATCCACATCTTCTGGCTGGGGGTCATGTGCTTCTTTCTGTAAATGATCAAACTTTAAATACATTTTGTGCCTTGGATCTAAAAATCTGCTGTTACTGAGGTCACCATACACTGTAATTAAGACTGGTCGTTGTAACCTTCTATCTTCACAGCTGTGTGTACCTTTTCTCCATCTGACACTCGATCTTCGAAGCTGATCATCTTGGCTGCTCTAACCCAGCCTGGTGATAACGGGCATGAGACAGACCAAGAAGGAAACTCAAACCCAGCACTTGTAATCACCATTTATGTACCATTGGAGACTCACACAATTAACCCAGCATTCATGATGCATGTACTGTGCAAGGTTCAAATTTGGAATTCGTCTCTTGTTATGAATGTACTTTGTGAGATTCAAAACAATGAGCAAGCACTGTTGGTACATTTTATGTGGGAGACTCAGGCTTGTAAACCAGACTCTGGAGCATGTATTGTGTAAGACTCATGCCTATAACAGAGCACTCACTGTGAATGTACTCGAGAGACACCCCTGTAACAGAGGACTCAGATGCTAGGACTTATTATGCAAGGTCCATGCTTATAAGTCAGCACTCACTGTGAACTTACAGTGCTCAATTCCAAACAGTAAGCATGTACTATGAGAGATGCATACGTGGAACTTTGGAGATGCATGCATGTTTCATACACTGTGGAAGACTCACACCACTAACACACCATGCTAGTTAGTATCAATGTTCTGTGCATGATTCAAAACAATGAGGCAACAACCGTGGTGCCTAAACTTTGGGAGTCTCATGTCTATAACCTAGCATTCATCAGGAATAATTCAGAATACATGATTCAAAGCACTGAGACAGTATTCGTGGTACCTGTATTGTGGGAGGCTCATACCTATAGCCCAGCATTCATGGAGGATGAAATGGACAAGGCTAATGCCTGTAATCTGGCACTCATGATGTTTTTACTCTGGAGATGCACTCCTGTAACCCAGAACCGATCGTATACGTACTATGAGAGACTCACACAATTAATCTAGCTTTCACAATGCCTGTACTGTGGGAGGCTAATGTTTATAACCCGAATTCATTGAGAGTTTACTGTGCATGACACACAACAGTAGGCCAATACTCATGGTGCTTTTAGTGTGTGTGGCTCATGTCCAAAATATGTCACTAATGGTGCACATATTCTGGAGACTCAGGCTTGTAACCCAACACTCATGGTTTATGTACTGTGGGGGACCCAGTCGACTAACAAGCACCCATGGTGCATATCCTGTGCAAGGCTCATGTTTATGAGCACTCATAGTGAATCTACCTTGCAGTACTCCAAACTGTAAGTCAGTACTCATGGCATATTCACTGTATGATGTTCATGATTATAACCTAGCCCTCATAGAGGATGTACTGTGTGCAGCTGATGTGTTTAACCTCATAATCTAGAGAAACACACCTAGAACTCAGCACTTACTGTTTAAATGCTGATGGAGAATCACACCAGAAACCCAGAACACTTGTCAATATACTGTGTGTAACTCAAAACCTATAAGACATATTCAAGTACCTTATGAGTAAGTTCATGCCTATTACCAATAACTAATCATGAATGTCCAGTGCTAGATTACAGGCAGTAAGTCAGTCTCATGATGAATGTATTGTGGGAGGCTCACACATATAACATGTGACCCACGGTGCACATACAATGGAGACACATAACTTGAACCTGGAATTCATGGTTTAAACACCATGGGATACTCACATCATCACCAACCCTAATGGTAACCTTAATATAAGTATTATAAGCCACCTAATCATAAAAATAACCCTAACCTTAGCCCTAAACTTAAAGAGTTCCATAAACCAGACTCTAAGTCTAACTGAGTGCAAAAGTCACCAAAACTCTTAGAATAATCTCAAATAAATCCCTAATCCTAACCCAAACCACAAACTGTTGCCTAGTCCTAACCCTAAATCTAATGCAAACCTTGAGTTTCAGAAGTCACATAAACATAACCCTCACATTAAACTCTAACCCTTATCCATAACACTAACTCTAAAGGACCCTAACCCTAACCCTAGTCCTGAGTTCCTGAATTAAGATAAATTTAACCCTAATCCTAATTCTGACCATAAACCTAGCCCCAAGGCAAACCCTATCCAGAATCCAGAAATCATCTATATCTACCTTCAAACCTAACACTATCACACTGAGTGTAAGCACATGAGTGCTTTACTATAGGCATGCGTTTTCAGAATACATTAATGATTAATGCTGTGTTCTAAGCATAAGCTTCCCACTTGAAGTAAATGTACCATGAATGCTGGGTCAGAGTGTGTGTCTCCTACAGGATATAAATCACAAGTATTAGCACACAATTGTGTATCTTCAGAATATGGGCTCCATGAGTGATGTGTTATTTTTGAGAGCTTCCCACAGTATTTGCACCACAAGTGCTTGGTTATAGGTGTGAGTTTCCAACAGTAAATGCAATGTAAGTGTTGGATTACTGTTTGGAATTGTGCACACAAATCTACCATGAGTGTTGGTTTATAAACATACGCCTCCTAAGGTACTTGCACCAAGAACTCTTGAGTTATTAATTTCCCATAGTACATAAACCATAGGTGCTGGGGTGTGTCTCCACAATACATGCATCTTGAGTAACAGATTACAGGCACAGGTTCCACAGAGTTCATGCGGCATGCACCTTGGGGAATTACTGTTTTTAAATTTGCACGGTGCATCCACATTGTGAGTTTTCTAGCATGCCTCCCACAGTACACACACCTTGAGTGGTATATTACAGTCGTGTGACTCTAGAATAAGTTATATCTGTAGGATTCAGCCAGCCATGGTAAGCTAAATAGAAATAGACCACCCAGAGGAAGTTCTTTACTTCCAACCATTATCACCTGCCAGTGTAGGACTCAGCTATCAATAAGATTAATGGAGGCCTGAGTCTCAGTAGTTTACTCAGAGGCAGTTTATGCAGGAAGGACCATAAACTGAGATTACCCAAGCACCACCCAAGAACAGGCCATGTAAAGGAAATGCCTAACTTTCCAACCATTGTAGATAAGATCACCTTTCAACACACACTCACCAGGACACCCCTAGACAAATGTCAGCCAATCAGGGGTCCTGAAACTTAGAAATCCCTCACCCCCAGCTTTACTATTATAAAAACCCAACTCTAACTGAGCTCGGTGCTCTCTGATTACTCCAATACACTGGACACACAGAGAGATCAAGTTTGCAAACTTGTATAAAATAAAGTTTCTTTGCTTTTACATACGGGACTTGGTCTCCTTGTTGTTTTTTGGGGGGGATTTTGTGGATCTGGGCATAACAATACCATGAGTACTGGCTAATAGGCATGAGCTGCACACAATTCATGTGCCATGAATTCTCAGCTATAGATGTGAATCTCCCACAGTAAATGTAGGATGAGTGCTGGTTTACTGTTTTGAGTTCCACATAGTACTTTCACACAAGCATTCTGGGTTAGCAGTGTGAGTCTTTCACTGTACATAAACCGTAAGTGCTGAGTTCAAGGAGTGTATTTCCACAGTATGTGCACTCTGACTGATGTATTATAGGTGTGAGCCTCCCATAGTAATTGCACCATGAGTGCAGACTTACTGTTTTGATTCTCGAATGTACATTCACAGTGAGTGCTGGATAATAGGCATGAACATCCCACAGTATAAGCTGCATGAATTCCGGGATTGCAAATGTCCTTCTCACACATTCCTAGCACCATGAGTGCTGCATTATAGGTGTGTATCTCTGGAGTACATGCTCTGTAAGCACTGGCTTATAGGTGTGAGCCTCCCACAGTAATTGCATTGTGAGTGCTGGCTTGCTGTCTTGGGTTGCATATAATATATTGACAACGAGTGCTGCATTAAAAACATAGTATTACTGCAGTACATGCACCACGCATACTGGATAGGCAGTGCAATTTTTCCATAGTACATAAACTATGGGTTCTAGATTATAGGTTTGCATCGCCAAAGGACATACACCATGAATTGTATGTCTTACATGTGAGCCTTCCCCTATAATTGCACCATGAACCCTTTATTATGGGCATGAGTTTCTTACAGTACATGAACCATGACTGTTTACTTAATGTTTAGAATATTGTACAGTATATTCACAATACCTCTTGGGATATAGGCATGATTCTCACATGGTAGGCACATGTACCATGAATGGCGCATTACAGGAATGTATGTCAAGAGTATGTGCACAAAGAGTGCTGGGTTATAGACATGAGCTTGAAACAACACATGCTACATGCACATTGGGTTAGAGGAGTGAATTTAACACAATAAATGCACCATGAATATTGGCTTACTGTTTTGAGTTGTTCATAGTGCATTCACAATGAGTGCTGGGTCATAAACATGTACATGTACCATAAGTACAGGGTTGGTTTTGTGACTCTCCCATAGTCTATGCTTCGAGAGTACTAAATATAGGCCTGAGACTCACACAGTACCTGCACCATGAGGTCTGGGATATTGGCCTGAGTCTCCCTCAGTTCATGGAACATGATTCCTAGATTATAGGCATGAGCCTCTCCTTGTCCATGCACAAATTATTCCAGTTTACTGTTTTGAATCTTGTTCAGTACATCCACAGTGAGCGCTATGTTATAAGAATGTGTTCTTGGTTACTGGTGTGAGTCCCACATAGTACATAAACCATTACTTCTGGGTTACTAGAGTGAGTCTCCCACAGTACACACAATACAAGTGGTGTACTTCAGCACTTCTCCAGAGTACATGCACCATAATTGTTTGGTTACAGGGTGTAGTCTCCAATAATACATGTATCATGAGCCCAGAGTTATAGATGTGAGCCTCCTATAATACAGGTGTCATGACTACTGGTACCTATACCATAAGTCTGGGTCACAGACTTCTTTAGTTCCTCCAAGTACATAACCCAAGACTTCTTGGTTGCTGACATGAGGTATCCACAGTATCCACAGTATGAATACTGCATTACAGGCATGCATGCATGTCTTCAGATTACATGCACCATGGGTGCTGGGTTCTAGGCATGAGCCTTAGACAGTATATGCTCCCTGAGTGTTGGGGTGTAGGCATGAGCCTCTCATTGTTCATGCATCATGAGTGCTGGGTTGTAACTATAATACTTACTCCAGTACATGCACCATGAGTGGTGGTTTATAGGCCTGAACTTCTCAGAGATCATGTAGGATAATTTCTGGGTTACAGGCATGAACCTAACCATGAGTGCTGGGTATAGGCATACATGCACCACAAATTTTGGGTATAGACATAAGCACCCTATGCACACACATAGTTCAAGCATGTAAGTGCTCAGTTATAATCATGAACATCCCAGAATGCTTGCACCATGAGAGCTATGTTACAGGCATGAGCCCATCCACAGTACATGAACCAAGAGTAGTGGTATAAAGATTTCAGCCTCCCACAATTCATACAACATGAGTGATGGTGGTTACAGGTGGTTGTCTCTCATGGACCATGCATCATGGGCAATGCTTTATAGCCTGGAGCCTTTCACATTACATGCACCAAGAGTCTCCCACTGTTCAATGTAGCATGAATGCTGAGGTACAGGCATGAGCTCCCCCAGTATATGAACTTTGAGTGATGTGTTATAGCCATGAGCATCCTACAACATATGCACATGAGTGTTTGGTTATGGGCCTGGGCCTTCCACAGATCATGCAACATAAAAACCAGTATCTAGGTCCCAGCCTCCCATAGTATATGCCTCATGAGAGATGGGTTAGAAGCTGGATCCCTAGGCTTACAGCTCCTTGTCTTTTATGTGCTAAAACTACACCCTGTTGTGTTAGCACACTTCACGTATCTAGAAATAGAAATGTAAATGTCAAAATCAAAGTTAGTAAATTTAGGCAATTCATGGATTCTTCTGGAATGCCAAGTAATGGTTTAGGGGGTCCTTCTGTATTTCTGTTGCTTTTATTGGTTGAATAAAGAGACTGCCTTGGCCTTTTGATAGGGCAGCCCTTAGGTGGGTGGAGTAGACAGAACAAAATTCTGGGAAGAAGGACAGACAGACAGACACCATGGTTTTCTTCTCCGAGATGGACACTGGTTAGACTCATGATGGTAAGCCACAGTCAAGTGGCGCTACACGTTAATGGAGACGGGTTCAATCAATATGTGAGAGTTAGCCAATAAGGCGCTGGAGATAATGGACCAGGTAGTATTTAAATAAGTACAGTTTCTGTGTAATTATTTTGGGAGTTAAGCTAGCCTAGAAGGATGGAACAAGGGGCCCTGCGCCGGATGGGAGCCAGGTGGGACGGGACTGCGGCCTGCCAGCTCCTCCTCTCTTACTACAAAGTAGGTTGTAATTTGTGTTTAGCAGGGTTTGAGGCTTACATTCTGGATTTAAGGTCAGATTGGTGTCTCTGACATGACATTAGTTCTGCTACAGTCTGGGGAACTGTTACATGAATGACTAGCTTGTGGTCACACTCCTCCTTTGGAATAGCAAAATAAATCTAGCTTTCAGACAGAATATCCCAGGGGGTATATCATGGGCAATTCATTTTCAGCATTTCCAAAACTGGAGCCATCACATGTCCTTTTGAATTTGTTTGCTACAAGGGCATACCAGCTTTCTAAATGAAGCTGCTAGCTCTGAAGGTTCCCGGTTTGAAGCCTGGGTCTGTGTTCTCTATGCTCCTCCATTCTCATTTGCTCAGCTAGGCACTGTTTCTGAGCTTCTAGGTCCATAGGTTCCCTTTTCTATTCCTTTTCATAGCCACCACTATCAGCCTAATCTAAGATACCATCATTTATTTTTAATGAAATCTATCTATCTTTTAATCGAGTTCTAAAATTTGTTAATGGAACACAGGGTATTTACTGCTTTCACATAGGTCCATGCATAGTGTACATTTATTTTCACTGGATAAATGGTTGGGAGACAGTACCCAGTACCCAGTACCCATCCAATACTTGTGCCATATTAAGGGTTAAGTGTGTGAGGAGATACTAAGGCTTCAGGACAGGAAAAAGGTGATAAATTAGTGAGAAAGTTTTGTGGTTAAATCCCCAGTATAGTGAGACAGAGAAGACAAATAGAAAGGATAAATAGAAAGGAGAATAAACATGTGAAAAACACTGGATAAGATCTAGTAGAAATTCATATGATGGAGGGACCAGAATTATCTTCATGAAGGACACAGCTTCAGTATACCTTCTTTTTTGTCTTAGATATTTTGCTCCTGTTGTGATCAAATATTTGACAAAAGCAAGTTATGAAGGAATGGTTTGTTTCTGCTCACAATTTGAAGATGTAGACAGTTTATTATTGTGGCTAAGTCCTGGCAGGATTAGCCTTCGGCAGCTGGTTCCATTTCATGTAGAGCCAGGAAGTAGCGAATACTGAATGCTAGTGCTCATCTTACTTGCTTCTGTTCATTCGGTCGGTCAAGGAGGCCATCCCATGATGCCATTCACAGGGAAGGGTTTCCTAACTTGAATGAAACAAAGCATGCATGGGAGCCTGCTACTCACAAGTGTGCCCAGAGGTTTGCCTTGTAGGAGATTCTATGTCCTTTCAATGTGTCACTAAACACCACAACAACACTGTTACAAAGCAAATCTCTTTTTCATTCATAATGTTTCTCAAAAGTTTTAAGGATCTTTGAAACTACATCTTTTTGAGGAACTGAACAGAGATGAGTATTATTTCTGGGTTAATGAAGTAATTTTTAGCTACAGGTGCTAGAGGCCATAAGATATAGACTTGTGGACACTTGAAGACAATTTAGAGTGGAATGCTGACTTCCTGCTTGGCCATGGAACTCTTAGGGGCACAAGAAAATTACTTCTGCGTTTCCCCTGAGACAAGCAGTCTGCAGATGTCATCTCATTTGCTCTTCATTGTATACAAAATCAGGACTTTCTGCATGATCAAATGATATTCCAAGAGACGAACATCTGTCTTCTTTGTGAAACAGTCAAGCAATGAATTGTTGAAATTTTAGAAATCAAGATGTTTTAGTAAGATAGAAATAGATTTGGAGATGGCAGTTCAATGAGGTGAGTTTTAACCACATTTCTACCAGTAAGTGACTTCTAGCTACTCAACAATGATCTCATACTTCTTTATTAAATGAGTGATCTACTCAACCAGTGATTCCTATAATTAGATCAATATGTATGGTCATGTTCCTAGATAGGATGATTATAAATCTAGCTCATCTAATATAAGGTCAGTTTGTGTCCAATTCTTGCTGTAATTATCAAGAGTGTCCATTTTATATTTTAAAATGTCCACATTTAATATTAACATTTATAGTTAGAGGATTCTTTCACTAAAGAAAGCATATTTTGACAGTAATAAAGATTGAACCTAAGGCCTCATACATTTTAGTAGAGTTCACTGCCAATGGACTACAGACATAGCCTTAGGTTAGGCAGTTTTTAACAGGCTTCTTAACCATAAAACATTGAAGATCTTTTATTTTGTCAATGTACTGGTGGTTATCAGCATTTTGCTTTTGACATTTCTATTTGATTCTTATGAGGTTGAGTTATGAAAGTTATTTTGGAAAGATTATTAAATCAACAAATCTTAATTCCACAAATACTTACTAAAATACCATGTGCTAAGTTATGGAAGAGGAAATGGAAAGATACAGTGATGGACAAACCTGCTTCTGTCCTAAAGCAGTATATGACCTGATACATAAGTGAAGCAGGCCAGTGGTAGTTACAATAATGTTCAGAGACATGCTGTTCAAGGTCATTCTCCAGTTTTAACATTCTTCTCTTCAGATTAAAAGTACAAAATGGAGTGAAGAAAACATTTGTTATTAAGAATATAAAAAGAGCACACTAAAAACCTTTCCCAGTGAGAAGCTACGTGTTTACCTTAGTTCTGTCCATCAAAGATACTACACTGTATACCATCACTAACTTCTCACAATCCATGTAGCTCCTTTTGTGACCAAGGAAAGGAATGTTGAGAATCTCTCAGCATCAGGCTTCCTTACCAACTTCTGCTGTTATCTGTGATTCCTGGTTAGGGTCTGAAGCTCCAGAAGGAATGGCACACTATTCCCCTGGACCCTTCCTGGGCTTTCCTTCAATGCCTTGCTACCTCAGCAAGGCAGGGTATTAGAAATACCTCAATTTCAGATGGCCTCATTCAGTTTCTAGATTATCCATGTGAGCTAGTCTCCACTCTTCTTTCTGGATCCACTGAAAGAAGTGGATTTCAGTTTCCAGTAGAACAAATTGTCTCTCCCAGGATGCTTTCGGCCCCACTTATTTCTAAATCCCACTTTTTGCATTGTTCTCATAGGTGTTACCACAGTAAATTAATGTTCGAGTTACTTATGTAGACATTTTTCTTATTAAAAGACAATATCATGTTATCATATGTTAATAACATAAAAGTCACTTCTTCCATCAAGTGAGAAGAGGGAAAGCCGAAAATCTTTCCTTTGAGCAAAAGACAAACAGGTAAGAATAAATCCTGTGTGTGTACTTATGTGGTTTTTTCTTTGGGAAGTTGTTTGACTTTTAAGAAAAATAAGGAACATGAAGTTGCGTGGGGAGGAGAAAGATTATGATAAAAAATATTGTATACATTTCTCAAGAAATAAAAATATAAAAAATTCTTATCAAAAGGAAGACATTATTAATGTCAGAACCCACCCCAGGTAAGTTTTTCAGTCCTAGAAAGTGTTTTCTTAAAGTTTAGTCCAATGAAGGCTAGTTAAGCAATTTTTTTTTCCTGTATGAGACACTACTTAATTTAGGGAGAAGAGCAAAGGTAATAACTTAATATGTTATAAAATTCAGTCATAAAGACATTGAGATGGGGTGTCAAGCCTGACAAATTATTCAATCATATGGAGATATAGAAAGTTTGTTGTGATATTGTTGAACATATGATTAGTGTTTGAATCATTGTTAGTAGGTCGGAAAGATTAAACTTGGTGGGGAGGGGAAGTTGAGTGCTATAGTACACATTGACTTAAAGTTGGCTTAAGACAACCTTTTTGTCTTTTCTTATCAACTCCAACGTAATTCATATTCAGCCACATTCAGAGAGTCTGGTTTGATCACATGCTCGTTCAGTCCCAGTCCAGCTGGCCTTGGTGAGCTCCCATTAGATCAGTCACACAGTCTCAGTGGGTGGACAGGCCCTTGCAGTCCTGACTTCCTTGCTCATCTTCTCCCTCTTTCTGCTCTTCAACTGAACCTTGGGAGCTCAGTCCAGTGCTCCAATGTGGGTCTCTATCTCTATCTCCATTCATGGCCAGACGAAGGATTTATGGTGATATTCAAGATATTCATTAGTGTGGCTATGGCACAAGGCCAGTTCAGGCACCCTCTCCTCTACTGCCCAAGGACCTAGCTGGGGGAATCCCCTTGAACACCTGGGAACCCCTCTAGAGCCAAGTTACTTGCCAACCCTAAAATGGCTCCCTTAATTAAGCTATCTTCTTCCCTGCTCCCATATCTGCTCTTTCAATCTCAACCATCCCACTCCCCCAAGCTCTCCCCAATTCTCCCATTCTCCTTTCTTTTTCCCCCTCTCCCGTTTCCCCTACCCCACCCGCAACCCCCAACCCCATGCTCCCAACTTCTGCCTGGCGATCTTGTATGCTTCCAATTTCCAGGAGAATCTATATATGTTTTTCTTTGGGTTCAGCTTCTCTAGGATCATGAACTACAGGCTCAATTTCCTTTGTCTCTGGCTAGAATCCACTAATGAGTGAGTACATGCCATATTCATCTTTTTGGGTCGGGGTTATCTCACTCAGTATAGTGTTTTCTATTTCTATCCATTTGCATGCAAAATTCAAGATGTCATTGTTTTTTTACCGCTGAGTAGAATTCTAATGTGCGCATGTGTCACAACTTCTTTATCCATTCTTTCATTGAGGGGCACCTAGGTTGTTTCTAGTTTCTGGTTATTACAAATAGTGCTGCTATGAACATAGTTGAACAAATGCTTTTGTACTATGATTGGTTATCTCTTAGGTATATTCCCCAGAGTGGAATTGCTGGATCCTGAGGTAGGTTGATTCCCAATTTCCTGCAAAACAGCCACACTGATTTCCAAAATGGTTGCACAAGTTTGCATTCCCACCAGCAATGGATGAGTGTTCCCCTTACTCCAAATCCTCTCCAGCATAGGTTATCATCGGCGTTTTTGATTTTAACCTTCTGACAGGTGTAAGATGGTATCTCAAAGTTGTTTTGATTTGCATTTCCCTGATTGTTAAGGAAGTTGAACATGACCTTAAGTATCTTTTGGCCATTCGAACTTCTTCTGTTGAGAATTCTCGGTTCAGATCCTTACCCCATTTTTTAATTGGGTTATTTAGAATTTTAATGTCTAGTTTCTTGAGTTCATTGTATATTTTGGAGATCAGGCCTTTGTCCGATGTGGGGTTAGTGAAGATCTTCTGCCATTCAGTAGGATGCCTTTTTGTCTTAATGACAGTGTCCTTTGCTTTACCGGAGCTTCTCAGTTTCAGGATATCCCGTTTATTCATTGTTGCTCTTATTGTCTGTGCCATTGGGGTTTTATATAGGAAGTGGTCTCCTGTGCCCATGTATTGCAGGCTACTTCCCACTTTCTCCTCTATCAGGTTCAGTGTGGTTGGATTTATATTGAGGTCTTTAATCCATTTGGACTTGAGTTTTGTGCATGGTGATAGATATGGATCGATTTTTATCTTCCTACAGGTTGACATCCAGTTATGCCAGCACCATTTGTTAAAAATGCTTTCTTTCTTCCATTGTATACTTTTAGCTTCTTTGTCAAATATGAGGTGTTCATAGGTTTGTGGATTAATATCCAGGTCTTCGATTCGATTCCATTGGTCAATGTCTCTGTTTTTATGCCAGTACCAAGCTGTTTTCATTACTGTAGCTCTGTAGCTTGAAGTCAGGGATGGTGATGCCTCTTGAAGTTCCTTTATTGTATAGGATTGTTTTGGCTATCCTTGGCTTTTTGTTTTTCCATATGAAGTTAGTTATTGTTCTCTCAAGGTCTATGAAGAATTTTGTTGGGATTTTGATGGAGATTGCATTGAATCTATAGATTGCCTTTGGTAGAATTGACATTTTTACTATATTGATCCTACCAATCCAGGAGCATGGGAGATCCTTCAGTTTTCTGATATCCTCTTCAATTTCTTTCTTCAAGGTCTTACAGTTCTTGTCAAATAGATCTTTTACTTCCTTGGTTAGTGTTACCCCAAGATACTTTATATAATTTGTGGCTATCATGAAAAGTGTTGTTTCTCTGATTTCCCTCTCTGTTTCTTTATCCTTTGTGTATAGGAGGGCTACTGATTTTTTGAGTTGATTTTGTATCCTGCCACATCACTGAAGGTATTTATCAGCTGTAGAAGTTCTTTGGTAGAGATTTTGGGGTCACTCATGTACCCTGTCGTATCACGAAAATTTGACTTCTTCCTTTCCAATTCGAATCCCCTTGATCTCCTTATGTTATCTTATAGCCATTGCTAGAACTTCAAGCACTATATTGAAGAGATATGGAGAGAGTGGACAGCCTTGTCTTGTTCCTGATTTTAGTGGAATGGCTTTAAGTTTCTCTCCATTTAATTTGATGTTTGCTGTCGGCTTGCTGTATATTGCTTTTATTATATTTAATTATGAACCTTGTATCCCTAATCTCTCCAAGACCTTTATCATAAAGGGGTGTTGAATTTTGTCAAATGCATTTCAGCATCTAATGAAATTATCATATCATTTTTTCTTTCAGTTTATTTATATGATAGATTACATTGATAGATTTTTGAATGTTGAACCAGCCCTGCATCTCTGGGATGAAGCCTACTTGATCATAATGGATAATTTTTTTGATGTGCTTTTGGATTGGGTTTGCCAATATTCTATTGAGAGTTTTTGCATCAATGTTCATGAGTGATATTGGTCTCTAATTCTCTTTCTTGGTTGTGTCTTTGTGTGGTTTGTGTATTAGGGTAACTGTAGCTTCATAAAAAGTGTATGGCAATGACTCTTCTGTTTCTGTTATATCAAACACATTAAGGAGTATAGGTATTATCTCTTCTTGGATGTTCTGGTAGAATTCTGCATTATAACCATCTGATCCTGGGCTTTTTTTGGTTGGGAGGTTTTTGATGACAGCTCCTATTTCCTCACAACTTATAGGTCTATTTAAATTGTACACCTGGTCTTGATTTAATTTCGGTATATGGTACTTATATAAAAAACTGTCCATTTCTTTTACATTTTTCAATTTTGTGGCATACAGGCTTTTGTAGTAAGACCTAATGATTCTCTGAATTTCCTCACTGTCTGTTGTTATGTCCCCCTTTTCATTTCTGATCTTGTTAATTTGAGTGTTCTCTCTCTGCTGTTTGATTAGTTTGGATAGGGGTTTGCTGATCTTGTTGTTTTCCTCAAAGAACCAGCTTTTTGTTTCATTGGTTCTTTGGATTGTTTTCCGTGTTTCTATTTTGTTGATTTCAGCCCTCAGTTTGACTATTTCCAGTCTTCTGGAATTTCACTCTTCCTAGGTGATTCTGCTTCTTTTTTTTCTAGAGATTCCAGATGTGCTGTTAATTCTCTAATGTGAGCTTTCTCCATTTTCTTTATATGGGCACTTACTGCTATGAACTTTCCTCTTAGCACTGCTTTAATAGTGTCCCATAGTTTGGGTATGTTGTGTCTTTATTTTCGTTGAATTCAAGGAAGGTTTTAATTTCTTTCTTTATTTCTTCCTTGACCCAGGAATGGTTCAGTAGTTGACTGTTCAGTTTCCATGAGTTTGTAGGCTTTCTCGGTGTGGAATTGTTGTTAAATTCTAATTTTACTCGATGGTGATCTGATAAGACACAGGTGGTTACTCCAATTTTTTTGTATCTGTGGATGTTTGCTTTGTTACCGAGTATGTGGTCAATTTTCGAGAAGGTACCATGAGATACTGAGAAGAAGGTATATTCTTTCCTGTTTGGGTAGAATGTTCTATAGATGTCTATTAAGTCCATTTGATTCATTACATCTGTTAGTTCTTGTATTTCTCTGTTACGTTTCTGTCTGGTTGACTTGTCCATTGGTGAGAGAGGAGTGTTGAAATCGCCTACTATTAGTGTGTGGGGTTTGATGTGTGCTTTGAGTTCTAGTAATGTTTCTTTTACATATGTTGGTGCTTTTATATTAGGGGCATAGATATTCAGGATTGAGACTTCATCCTTTTGGATTATTCCTGTTATGAATATAAAATGTCCATCTCCATCTCTTCTGATTGATTTTAGTTTGAAGTCGATTTTATTATATATTAGTATAGCCACACCTGCTTGTTTCTTGGGGCCATTTGATTGAAAAACCTTTTCCCAACCCTTTACTCTGAGATAATGTCTGTCTTTGTGTTTGAGTTGTGTTTCCTGTAAACAACAGAATGTTGGATCCTGTTTTCATATCCATTCTCTTAACCTGTGTATGTTTTGTGTTTTGATTATTATATGGCAAGGGGATTTTTTTTTGATCCATTCTACTTGGTGTTCTGTATGCTTCTTGTACCTTCATAGGAATATCCTTTTTAGATGGGGGAAAGTTTTCTTCTATAATTTTGTTGAATATACTTTCTGGGCCTTTGAGTTGTAATTCTTCTCCTTCTTCTACCCCTATTATTCTTAGGTTTGGTCTTTTCATGGTGTCCCAGATTTTCTGGATGTGTTGTGTTAAGCATTTGTTGGATTTGCTGTTTTCTTTGATCAATGAGTTTATTTCCTCTTTAGTATCTTCATCGTCTGAGCTTATTTCTTCTATCTCTTGTATTCTGTTGTTTATACTTGTCTCTGTAGTTCCTATTTGTTTACCCAGATTTTCCATATCCAGTTTGTGTTTTCTTTATTGCCTCCATTTCAGTCTTCAAGTCTTGGACTGTTTTCATTACCTGTTTGATTGCTTTTTCTTGGTTTTCTGGGTATCTTTGAGATTTTTATTCATTTCTTCTAACTTTTTGTTTGTCTTGTCATCCATTTCTTTAAAGGGGTTTCTCACATCCTGTTTAATGGCCTCTATTGTTTTCATAATGTCACATTTAAAGTTGATTTCTTCTACTTCTTCTGGAATAGGGTATTCAAGTCTTCCTGTTGGGTGTTGACTGGATTCTAGTATTGTCATGTTGCTTTTCAGGTTGTTGGAGGAATTCTTGCATTGGCACCTGCCTATCTCTTCCTTCAAATGCAGCCAGGAGCTTCTTGGCATCTTGGTCCAATCTTTGCTGTGACTGACTGTGTACTTGGGGGGATTTTCTTGATCAATGAGTTTGGACCCTTAGCACTGGAGCTGGCCGTGCTGGTGTATCTAAGGACCCCTCAAATGGAAAGGAGTGCTTGGGGCGAGATGGGATGGGATGAGAGGAGACACCCCGCTGAATGGCCAGAAACATTTAGGAAAATGGAGGGGGCCTGCCCTCCATTCCTGGGACCATCTAGCCAGGCAGGCACACTCTTATCCCTTTGGATGAATCTCCTCAGTACAGGAGCAGATACTTTTGCTGGGCCAAGGACCTTGCAGACAAAAGGGCAGACTTGAGGGGGCAGGGTCATGTGGATCAAAGAAGACCCTGCAGCAGGAGCTGGGGGGCTCTGTACCCTGTTCCGGGAACCTTCAGGCCTGGAGGGCACACACTTTCCCTTCTGGATGGGTCCCCTCATTGCAGGAGCAGGAACTCTTCCTGGGCCAAGGACCTCACAGACAATAGAGCAGGCTTGGGGGAGGCAGGGTTATGTGGAATAAAGAAGCCCCTGCAGCAGGAACTGGAGGGGCCTTGTACTCTGCTTCCAGACCTTATTTGTTTGTTTTTTAAGACAGGGTTTCGCTGTAGTTTTAAAGCCTGTTCTGGAACTAGCTCTAGTAGATCAGGCTGGCAGAGGCAGATTGATCTCTGCAAGTTTTAATTTTTTAAAGACTTTGTTAATTCACGTTTACTTAAAAATAACATTTTATTTCATTTCAAGATTTTTATTTGATAATAAGATATATGTGAAATGTTGTTTTTAATCAATATATTTAGAATTGGTGAGAAAGCAATTTTAGTTGTTCTGTCTTGTGACTATCACATTTTCTTTTTATAATTTCCATATTCCATGGGAATCTAGTAGAAACACAGTGTCTTGGGTACCAGCCAAGACTCTCTCACTGAATCAGAGTCTACATTTTTAAAACCTCCCCAGGAGATTTGTACTCACATGAACGTTTGGGATGAGCCAATCAAACAAGCCTTTTTCTGAAATTCCCCCTGCTGCAAAAGCATTTGAGTGTAATGTATTCTTCAAGGCAGACCACAGTTTGCAATTATGATTTATATGATGCCTTAATGTTTATTGACTGCACCTGGTGTGCTAGGTGTTGCAAGGAAAGTACAACCAATCGGTCATCGTTCTGTGGTTTATTTACTGTAAAATAAAGAAGACCCAGGCAGTATTATATTTTTCTTTTATTTTTGCTTTCAAACTATATACCTTTACACTAAAAGAAGATAAAGTATGGGGAAGGAAGGAAGGAAGCTAATCTGCTTAGAATTCCATCCTAGAGGAATATGACTCATTGTTAAAATAATAACAGTCAAGACGCACTCACCTACATAAACAGAAGAGGGAGGCATTCTGAGAGCCATCAAGAGGTTTGGTCTCAGAAAGCAAACATCTGGTTGGCAGAATTTAGGATAGGCAAAGTATCTGGCAGTTGCCTACATTCTCTGCTTCCTTTACAGATGTTTCAGTACTGTGTTAAGTAGCTCACACCTAATGTTATGAGGCATTTCATGATTTTTCAGTAGAATTACTGAAGTCTTGGTTCCAGGTTCACAATTTATTTTTCATAAAAACTATAGTTTGGGGGCTAGGACTTGCACAATTCTTGAATGACTTGTGTAAGATAAGATCTTGTTCAATCCTCAATACCACTAACAAACACACAATATAATATTCAATTATGTTTTCTTCTATGTGACAAATGACCATTTTATGTCATCAGCCTAGAAGATATTCCTAATTTATCATTAAGATGTAATGGAATAAAAGTAAAGATTGCAGAGGTCCTGAGCATGCCTCCTGAGCACGTCGCTTCTATCTGAGTGTTATTTTGATGAAGGCCATTGAGAATCAACAAATAAAGGAAGACATTTGTTCCTGTTTGATTTCTGTTGCTGTGATAAATACCATGACCAAAAGCAATTGGAAGGAAAAGGTTTGCCTTATCTTTCAGGTGATAGTCTATCATCCAGGGAAGCTAAGACAGGAATTTAAACCAGGAGCTTGAAGTAGAAAACAGGGAGAAACACTTCTTACTGGCTTGCTCATAAGTACATTCTCAGCTACCTTTCTTACAGAAGCTAGAGTTACCTGCCTACAGCTCATGTGATGCTGCCCTGCAGTGTCCTAGACTTTCCAATACCAATTAGTAATCATGAAAATGCCCAATAAGCCAACATGGTGGAGAAAATTTTTCAACTGAGGTTTCTTCTTCCTCCAAAATATCAAATTGACAACTAACATTAGCCATTACAAGTCTACCCCTTGTCAACTCGGTATGCAAACACATGACTGTCAAACCGTAACCTCTCTTTGTACTCAAGACTTCATGCTCGGATCACAATATAATCCAAGTTTAAAATGTCCCAAAGTCTTCAAGAGTCACAACAGTCAAAGTTGTGAATCTTTTATCTGTAAGATCCTGTGCTGACTGAAACCACATTACGTACTTTCAACACATTATGGTACCAAGCTTTATGCCAAAAGACACCTTAGATTCAATAAATCAGGGAAAACGTCCATCCTTTCCAGTAATTGACCTTTACTAAAACTCCCCTTTCAAACATTTCATATGTTATTTAAAAGAGGAAAGAAAGAAAGAATAAAGGAAGGAGAGCTAAGAATTCTGAAAGGTCTGAGGCATTGATGGAAATGGGATGAGAGGTTTTTTTGAAATTAGCTATTTAGTTTCCTCCAATCATCACTCAACCTGTCGATGCGTGCAGGAGCTGTGTGGAGAGATTATCACTGTCACTCTGAGCCAGCGGTGAGGTCAGCTGTGGGATCAATAACACCCAGCTGCCTCAGATAGTGAATCTAAATGAGAATTACCACTGTTAAGCAGCTATCTAGAAATCCTTGCACAGGGCACTGTGATAAATGACTGCTAACAATTGTTCTCCCTTTAACCCCAGTAGACTTTGCTTGCCCATATTTTTAATTAACTAATTGAGTTCAGGACATTTAAGATGCTCTGACATTCTTTCAAAATTCTCTTTAGGGAGGTTTTTGCTAATAGGATGATGAATGTCCTTCCTTTCTTTGTGGAGAGGTATTTAGTATATTTTAAGTTCCCCCCACCCCAGAGGAACACATTTATGAGGAAGATTTTTGTTTCAAATTTCACTTACTACTTAGTCCTTTCACTTATGAGAGTGGTAGTATTTTAAAAAACCAGCTAAAATGGCTAATAATCTTTACAGGGTATTAAACAAAATTCAAAGCTTTGGAAAATTCCAAACTTCAGTGAAAAGGAGATATCTTCTGTTTTGAAAATTAATTCTCATTGAAAATTACTTTTGGAAAAAGATACTGAATTCTTAACAGTTTAAAATATTTTCAGTTTTAATTTTTAAATATTTCTTTATATGTATGTGTGTGTGCGTGCATGCATGTGTGTGTGTGTGTGTGTGTGTGTGTGTGTGTGTAAAACACATGGAGTTGTTTCTCTCCTTCTGTGACATGGGTTCCAGGGATGGAAATCATGTTGTCAGGCTTTCTGGAAAGGACTTCCATCTGCTGAGCCATATCACTAAACCTCTTAATTTATGAAGCACATTGAGAAACTAAGATTTGGGGACTCCTGTACATTTATTGTCATGTTTTTTTGTGCTTTAATTTGTATTGTTAAGAAATAACATTTTAAAAACTTAAGCTTGCACAATATTTGGTCCTCAGGTAGGAGGACTCTAATGTACTGGGAAGTAGCTCAATTAATGGAGGCTAGAACCATCTGTAGCCTTTTCACTCACATGTCTGGATAGTGGGTGGAGGTGGCTTAAAGCCAGGTGTCTGTAGAGCTTTTGGTAGAAGTGTGTACACATGGCCTCTTCACATGAGCTGTGTTCTCAGTGTGGAGTTTCGGGGCCTGTGTGGCTATAGGAGACATGGAGACAGTGGGGACTGTAAGAGAGCTAGCTGGACTCAGGGACTCTGATACCTAGCATCTGCTACATATAACGTTCAAGACCAGCCTGGACTACATGAGACACTGTCTCAAACCACCACTATCACTACCAGCCAGCACCACCTCCTGCCGTCATAAATCATCACCACCCACCATCAACCACTACCACCATCACCATCACCAACAACTACCACCACCAAAAAACAATTACCACCACCACCACCACCACCACCACCACCACCACCACCACCACCACCACCACCACTAAAACCCAAAAAGACCAACCCAAACCCAATCCAAACCAGAATAACACAATAACAAACCATGATAAATCAAACCAAAAAAGAATTCACATACTGTCACTTCTAGTTTGCTGATCAAAGCAGGCAGAGACTTGTTAATATCTACCATGGGAGCAATATCAAAGAATTTGTAATCAGTCTGTAAGATCATCATGACATACTTTCATAGTTGTGTTTTCCCTAAGAGATTATTTTTCCTTATCAGTTATCTTAAAATATAATAGGAGGCCCAGTGTTGGGAGGGTAGGGATTTGATTAAAACATATTATATGAAATGCTCAGAGAATAAATAAAAATATTTTAAGAGTATCAAGAGATGCCTAGTATCTGAAATTAAAACAGAAGTAAGGTATTTGTTCAGAAAGCCAAGGGCCTAAATCTTAACACCTCTTTTTCTCACAGTTCACCCATCTACACATACTGGGTTCCAGAAGAATGGTGTGGAGATCAGCATTACACTGGGGTCCTATTTGCAAAGGCCTCTCTGCACTCCACCAGGGCATTTCATTTGTGTTCTCTCTTACACAGTCATCATCAACTATAGCTGGCTGTTTGCCACATAAAACAGAGTATTGCTTTTGCACAGAGCCGTTGTCTCATGAATATTAGACCACAAATCAATGAGTATTGACTGAATTTGTGCAGATGACTGTGAAAATATTGCCCTCAACAAAATATGCTTCATTTCTTCAAAACAACATGCAAGCTAAGAATAAAAGTAAGATGCACTCAAGTTTTACAAGATATTGAACTCTTGGTTTGGAGCTAATAAGTTCATTTCGTCAAACACTCGAAGTGGTGTATATAGATGGTGGGCTTTCTAAAACCTTGTTTCTCTGTGGATATGTGGGTCAGAGACCACAGGAAGGCAATAACTGTGTCTAGCACTCCTATAATACTTAATGAGCATGCATAGTCTCTATTGTCTCAGAAAAACAAACTGTGGAAAGGGTTCCATCATCCCCAAATGACAAGTAAGCAAGTTGGTGTCAAATGCTCCCTGTAGTGAGCTCAAGACCATTTCTTTGCAGTAGCTCAAGGTAGATATAAATTTCTCAGTTAGGGACACTCTTGGGGCCACACTGGACTCACCTCTGTCATATTAAAGTACTTTGCTGTACTCATAATATGTTGGTAATTTATTCATTTTCACACTTGTACTGAAACTATCTTATAGTTGTTTCTCCTACCTGACTACAAAGGAATCATACATGTGTTTCAAGTATATTTGCATTGACTAAAAGCTTGCCCTTGAGGAGTCACTGTTTTTGGAATGACCATCTGACCAACAACAAAAAAAAATGTTTTAATTCTACACTTGTTTTGAGGACCTCACAATCATTTCAAGAGAGAAACACCCTGTCAGTATAGGATGAGGAAGAGCTGGAATTATGGTTAGGGCAGAAGAGAACCTGGCAGAGAGAGATAATGTGTAGTTCCTGGTGCCATGGGACTGTGTGTCATCTATTGCCAATCTTAATAATCTCTGTAGGTGGTTTTTCCCCAGCCAGGGATGGTTTGCTTCCCATGAATGCAGGTTAGCAGTTCAGCTACAGATGAAGAAAGACATCTCTGTCTTGGTCTTCTTTACTTCTCTCTGCTCTCCTGCCTTGTTACTCTAGCTACGCTGCCCTCTCTGACTCTTGGGTTCATGACATTAGGGAGACAATTGTAGTCTGCCCACAGTCATTGCAGAGAGTAAGCTGGATAGAGCACAGGACACAGCTTTCTTGACTTCTGTCTTTCTGAGATCATAAACACTGTGTGTTGATTCTACTATCTTCAAAGCTATTGCTGTGTAGAATTTGGTAAAAAATATTTTGAGTTAGGGTCAAAATATTTATGTAGCCCATGTTGTCCTGGATCTGTGAATCCCCGTGTGTTAACCATTCATGTGCTAGGGTTGCAGACATACAGCTCCATGACTGATTTATATTTTTCTTTTGTTGTTGCTACTCTTGACCAGCTACCTCATGACCCCAGAAGCAGTTCAAGGAAGTTTGTTACAATTCAACTTTTTGTTGTTGGAAGTGTGTATTAACTTTGTACACATTAGTGACTCATATATTGATTATGGTATGGTTAAGGAGACTTGGGAAGAGTAATTCTGGGGAGGGTATGTGTGTAGCGGGATCAGCATGAGAGAAACTGGCAGTTAGAGTCTAATATTATCAATCTCCAGTCATGTCAGCCTGGGGGAAAACAACAACTTTAGACCTTTAAGCATTTGGAAAAAAAGAAATTATTATTGAAAACATGAAGTTATTTTCCTTAAGACAGTCATGTGTCTTTTACTTGCCCATCATAAATGAAGAACAAGATGAATGGCCTATCTTTTCTTCTTCTTATTTTTTTTTTACTTCCATAGTGATTCTCTATAGTATCGTGCAGAGAAATCATTGTATTTATAATCAATATTTGTGATCTATGTTTAACTGTAAGAAGAAATTCTCATTAATGAGAATAAATGAAAAGCTTAAAGAGAGTAAGGCAAAGGAGACTTTGCTTTCAGAGCCACAATCTACATAGCATAATAAAAAAAATAATTACTGGCTACAAAGGAAGACTACTCCAGGTTTACATGACATGTTTCTACTGAACAGTTTCTTTGAAGATAAGCTTCCCCATTCATATCCCTCTCCTATAACTACCAAGTAGTGATCTTACAAGGAAGATCTAAGCAACACAGAAGGAGGAGTGATGTTTTCTTTGCAGGCTCCACTCATGGGATTGTTAGATGCCTATTCTCTTTGTTAGTCTCTATTTATAATTCCCTGAAGCAGGATGTTTCATTCACATGCATTTTCTAAGTGAGATGTGGGAGCTAGTCCCTTTCCCATGATAAAATGAGCTGTTAATTTAACTCTTGAAGTGGAGCAGAGAGGAGGAAACAGAAAGCAGAAGTCAGAGTTGAGTGTGCCAACAGATTTAGTGGTATGTTGAAAAGTAAGATGAGTGTAGTAACAGAGGCATAAAATTTTAAAAAATTAAAATAGGGGAGGTTGATTTTCTAGTTCATGGTCTTGGAGTGGATGTCATTCTGTGACCCACTCAGCAGTGAGTCACGTTAGGGTATAAACAGCACTGGTGGAAGCTAGGCAGGTCCTTTATGTATAATGGTACAACAACCAATGTTCTTGCTGTTTGGGGGGAGGTCAATCAGAGAGGACAGACTTCTTTTGTCTAGGGTCCTGTTCTCCATGGCAAAAAGAATTTATTTATGGCTGGGCAGTAAGCAAAAGGTTTACTTGGGAATACTAGAAAAAGTGAAATAATCATACTGGGGAACAGTGTGGGTACCCTCATATATTAGTCAGGGTTGTTTAAAAAGGAACAGAACTGATAGAATGAATGTACACACATACACACAACACACACACACACACACACACACAAACTGTTATATATATTGAAGGGGGATTTATTGGAGTGGCTTTCAGGAAGTAGAGGCCAGTCTAGTAGTTGTTAGTCCATGAGCCTGGATATTTCAGCTGGTCTTCAGTATAAGCTGGAATCCCCAAGAATTAGGTTCTGATACCAGCAAAGCAATATCCTAGCATAGGATAAATGAACTTTCCAGGGAGAGTGAAAGAAAGTAGGCAAAAGCAAAAGTCCAGGTCCTTTTATGTAAACTGCACCCAAAAAGTATGGTGCAGGTATAGGATGGGTCTTTCCACCTTGTGTGATCTAATCAAGAAAATATGTCATAGGTGT
Source organism: Ondatra zibethicus (assembly GCA_004026605.1). NCBI lineage: Eukaryota > Metazoa > Chordata > Mammalia > Rodentia > Cricetidae > Ondatra > Ondatra zibethicus. The sequence continues at coordinate 6,134 of PVIU01012482.1, read as the reverse complement.
TTGTAGGTGCTTGTGTTTTATTGGATTTCATATCAAGTTGACAACTAAGATGACTACCATTGATGACTGTGCAGGAACCCCGCCAATGAGGATCAGGTAATCTCCCCATTAAGAACTGTTCTGGGAGTAGTTAGCATATTGTTGTCATGGGTTAGAGATTTTGATGAGGGGAGAGTGTAAAATGGAGAACATTTGAACTGTTCTACCATCTATGACAATTTGACCATGTAGCAGACATTATTAATTTGAAGATAAGCTTAGTTTTTCCATATTCCTCCTACTTTTGCCCTTATTGGTTCTAAGCATTGCCATGAAAAGCTAATATACCCATCTTCTGCAGTGTGTGACTGTGTGTGTGTGTTTTCAGGAAAATGGGCTTGCTCAGAAGTTTTATTCCTAGCAATGACTTTAGAAGTCCTGGAGAACTTCCTGAAGGGTCCAGTTTCTTTTTTTATTTTTTCCTCCTGGTTAATTAAGAGTGATTGGCAGTTTGTCTCATGGTATACAAATAGGGATCACGCAATATAACGAGGGAGTAAACCCTTTGTTCTTGCATATCAATCCTTTTCCACTGTTCTGAGAGACTTGTAAGGGAGATCTTCTAAATGAACGTGGCCAGAAGCCTGGGCTGTCAGCCTCCCTTTCCTAGGACCTCTTTTAGTACATATGGGCACAGGAGCCACATCCGTACTGACATACAACACTTAGTTAGAGCACTATAAGCATTGTTTCACTGGCTAGCAGAAGTCTTATTGATTTTGTTCTAGAGAATGTTGATATGATAAGTTTTGAGGTCCATAAGGACTTGGGCTCTTAGTGGCCCTCATGAGGAGCTGCAGATTTTCTTATACCCCACAGGCAGTAGCCATACCAGTGCCCCACAAAAGTTTATGCTTAGTTATGCAGTAAAGACACAATCTGCATGTAATGAAATCCAGTCATGAAACGTTGAGGTAGGCTTGAGTAAACATGATTAATTTTTTTCATAATTTTAGTGTATGAAATGTATGTAGTGAAAATTATTGAATAGTAAAGTATCTCATACATTCAAGATAAATGCTCATTCAGATCTCATAAAAAGCAAGACCTCAATCTCTGAGAAACCTTAATGTCTTATGATGCTGAGCAATGCCCCAAGGTAAACATTAGTGAATATATCATACTTGTATTCATGCCTTGAATGTATTTGCACTCACTCACATGTATATAAATTTATTCTGTCATTCATTTAGCAATATATTATGAGTTGTATTTCATTATGTTAAAATATTGGAGATAGAAAGATAAATAAACCTCTTGTCTAATAAGATATGGCTGGGGTGGTAATTTTTTTTAGGTGTATGGATTTTGAAATTACATTAGCTGTATTGATCAGAGTCATATAAAGATAAGAATAGGGTGTGATTTGGAGCGTGAGTTTCAGGCTGTATTTACAGAACCAGTTATGAGGTAGGTCAGAAAAGCTAAAGGTTGGCAGGCATTTGTTTTATTAAAAAATTACATTCTGAATGACTTTTCACCTTCAGGGTAAAAGCAGTTTGTTCTTCAGAGGTGAGTACACATCCTTCTTCCCTGTCTCTGGACTTTTCTGGGCAGTTAAGATCTTTTCTAGGTTGAGAGTAGAGTCCTGATGCTTCACCTGCCCAATACTCTCTGGAATTCACATTTTCTCTATTTTGGATGCCAGGCAGGTTCTGGTTTATTTCCTAGTACTGCCTCAATAAGATCTAGCTGTAGCCAAGACTATGGGGCATTTTCTTGGTCAATAATTGATGTGGGAGGGCCCAGTTCACCTGGGCAGTGCCATCTGTGCAAAATTGGAGCCTAGCCCAGTTGTCATTGGAGAGGCTTCATCCAGCAACTTATGGAAACAGATGTAGAGATTCATAGCTGAACATTAGGCAGAGCTTGGGGAACCCAACAGAAGAGGGGAAGGAAGAACTGTAGAAGCCAGAAGAGTCAAGATAACCACTAGAACATGGTCCACAGAATCAACTAAGCAGGACTGATAGGGGTTCACAGAAACTAAGGTAACAATCACAGATCATGTATGAGTCTAATGAGCTAGGTCCTATGAGTCTTATGACTGTGTGGTTTGGTGTTCTTATGTGACTTCTAACAGTGGGAGTGGGGGGTATTTCTGACTCTTTTGCCTGCACTTGGGACTTTTTCCCTCCTACTGGTTTGCGTTGTCCAGTCTTGATATGAGGGTATGTGACTAGGCTTGTTGTAACTTGTTAAGCCATATTTGGTTGATATCTCTGGGAGGCCTGCTCTTTCTCTGAAGGGAAATGGAGGAATAGAATTGGTAGAGAAGGGAGGTAGAGAGGAGCCTGGGAGAAGTAGAGTTAAACTTTAGTATGGATGTAATGTATGAAAGCAGAATAGATAAGTTTAAAAAAGAAAGAAAGAAATTAGAAACTAAGCAAGCCACAAGGATCAAGCTGGTAAGTAGCATTTGTGCATGGCTCTCTATATAATTTCATGCTTTCAGGATCCTACCTAGAATTCCTACCTTGGCTTCCCTGGATGAAATAATTTCTTCTCTCTAAGCTGCAAGCTGCTTTTGGTCATGGTGTTTTGTGGCAGCCTAAATCACACGCAGACTTCCAAACACAGTAAGTCATTTGTACACGGTCTCCCAGTGACTGAGTATGACAGCAGACTCAACTGGCTTTGTGCCCAAAGCCTACTAACCATAGGAACCAAGTTAAAGCTTTCTCAGGTGGTGGGAAATTCCACTATTTCCCTGCAGTTTTGGATCAAGAAACAAGTGTTCCTCACCCAAGCATTACCACCGCTCTTCTCCAACACTGAGAACAGTGGTGGGTTGGACTGGGGAGAAGAGGCAGTGGGAAGTGGACATGACATTCATGTTCTCTCAGTTCTCCCCTAGAAATTTTGGAAAGGGAAAATTTTTCTTGAACTACTGGTATCATGGAAGTTTTCAAGTCCTTCATTATCTCCTGCTAGAGTGGCATCAGAGAGTGTGTTCTCCATTGATCAGCAGGTCAACAGAATTGTGGGCAGTAGAGATCATTGTTTCATAACTGTGGTCTTTGCAATTGGTCATTTATTGGAGTCACATCAGCACTCAAGTGTTCCTTATCCTGTGACATGCTACTCTTTTAAGAAGGAGGCCAGGGAAAAAAGGAGAGAGAAAGAGAGAGAGAGAGAGAGAGAGAGAGAGAGAGAGAGAGAGAGAGAAAATAGTAAATGAATGTGTATTGAAGTGATACAACCAAGTGTAAAGGAAGAAGAAAATGTGGGCTGCTCATAGTGACTTAGATATGCATAAATATTTTATATGCTGTGACTTTTCTCCAGGCAGAACATTTCTCTTCAGGTACTTTCATCACTTCAGGGATTGCATTTTTACCTATTTGTGTGTGGGTGTGTGTATGTGCGTTTATAAGTGGAGGAAACTTCTGAAAACTGAACTTTAATACAAAAAATGATTTTTACTCATGCTTATTTAACATATTTTCATAGCATTTAAATCCTAAAATTAAGGTTTCATTGGTAGCTTTTTATTCAGAATTTTATTATGGTTTATTAAATGGTGGTATTGATTCGAATAGGAAGGACCCACACAGTTTCAGTGAGCATCAACTTGGTGGGAGGTCAGTTGCAGTTACATGACTTCTGAGGTCTGCCTTTTGCACAGTTATGTAACATGAGGGCCTGCTTGTTGGGGTTTCTGTCCTGCCTGGTTCCCGCATTCATTAAGTCCCAAGGAAAATCACATACAGAAGTCAGCATAAGTTATAAACTGATTGGCCCATTAGCTCAGGCTTTTTATTAGCTCTTATAACTTATATTAACCTATTATTCTTATCTATGTTAGCCACATGGCTCAGTACCCTTTTCAGCAGGGCAGGTCACATCCTGCTCCTTTGGTGTCTGGACAGGACTGCGGAGCAATGGGCTTCCTCCTTCCCAAAATTCTCCTGTTCTCATTGCCCCACCTCTACTTCCTGTCTGGTTGTCCCACCTATACTTCCTGCCTGGCTACTGGCCAATCAGCGTTTATTTAAAACATAATTGACAGAATAAAGATTTGTCCCACACCACAGTTATGTGAACTTGGCTGAATTTTTATCTCTTTTAGCTTATATATTTATCTAAAAAAAATGAAGGCATTGTCTTCTACATTAAGATATTATGAAATCAGATGACACACAGCTACATTTCCAGGATTCAAAAGACTGAGGGAGGAGGGTAGGGAGTTTGAAGTAGAGCCTGCGCTACATAGTGAGACAAAAAACAAAAACTAAAAATTTGTATATAATATGATCCATATGGTCAACAATGATGTTCCAGAGGTGAAGCCTTCACTTCGTGAAAGTACTGTGAAAACAGTCATCATTAGATGTGTTTATTATTTTTCCTACTAGCTTGTTAGAGCCACAATGGGAATTTATTATCTTGTTTTCCACATTAGCTGTGAAAAAGTAGTTCTAAGACATGGTTAGACTTCAAGATAGATTTACTGAATAAGCTAAAATGAACATAGTCATCACCTCTCACTTCTGACTGCCTGTATCCAAAGATCACATGGTGACCTGCTTCCAGTTATGTCATAGACAAGTCATTGGTGTAATTACTATACTTTCTAAGAGGTGAGAGAGACTGTTAGGACCAATGTGGGAATCAGAGTCATGAACGTGAAGATTCCATATCATGGAATCCTGCCATATTCTCAGGAGTTGATGGAAATAGGAGTCTGATATCAAACATTACCTGCATATATTAGATACACAATTCAATAGCTCTAAATAGAGAAAGATTAATGAAGTAAGATGGCTTCCTCTTAATTTTCTCTATAATTTCTCTCTGGCTCTGATCTAAGCCACTCTCTCACCCATACTGCATGATCCTCGCCAGCTCTCAGGTTGTTGCAAGGAGAGTGGGTCTGCTTTATATGTTACTTGGTCTTTTTTTTTCTTTTCAGATCTTCATATTCCTTCTTTATTCTTTATGGGTTTTTTTTTTGCTTTGATATTTTATGGTGAGGGAGCTTTATTTGGCCCAGTCTATTTGTGTTCTATAAGATTCTTGTATCTTTATAGTCATGTCCTTGTTTAGGTTGGCAAAGGCTTCTTCTATGATTTTGTTGAGTATATTTTCTTTGTCTCTGAGCTGGGATTCTTCTTCTTCTAGTCCTATTATTCTTAGATTTGGTCTTGTCATGGTGTCTCAGATTTCCTGAATGTTTTGTGTTAGGAATTTGGGAAATTTAACATTTTCTTTTACAGTTAAATCTATTTCCTCTACTGGATCCTCAATGCCCAAGATTCTCTCTTCTATCTCTTATATTCTGTTGGTGATGTAGTTCCTATTCACTTACCTGATGTAGTTCCTATTCACTATTCTCCATTTCCAGAATTCCTTAATTTTGTGTTTTCTTTATTGCTTATATTTCTATATTAAAGTCTTGGACCATTTCTTCAACTGTTCTATTGTTTTGCTCTTGAATTTCTTCAAGGGGTTTATTTATTTCTTACAGTTTTTATCTTTTCTCCAATTTCCTTAAGCGAATTTTTTATTTACTATTTAAGGGCTCTGTTATCTCCATAAAGCTGTTTTTAAGGTGGTGTTCTCGTGCTTCAACTGTCTTGGAATGTTCAAGTCTTGCTGCTGTAGAATTACCAGGTTTGGTGGTGCCATATTGCCCTTTCTGTTGTTGAATGTATTCTTACACTAACATTTACACATCTGGGTTTGGGATGATTATAAGTATGGGTGTTGATTCTTGTGTTGCCTTTGTTGCATGGCTGTTTTGTTCCTTTATTTTCTGTTTGCTTTATTGTCTTCTGGCCTTAATGTCCAAGAGTTCTGGTGATTATCAGGTCCTTAGTTTCAGTAGGGTTGTTGCAACTGAGGTTTTTGTATATTTGTGTGTGTAGATTCAGCATATCTTCCTTTTCTTTTTTTTTATTTATTTTTTTCCATACATTGTTTTGTTTTATTTTTTCCATTCAAGAACATAATTAAAGATAAAAAAAATTTTTTTTCCTTTCTTCCCCTTCTCCCGGTCCCCTCCCACTACCCCCCACCCCTCCTCCCTCCCCCTTTTTCCTTGAAAGAGGGCATGGTGCCCTGCCCTGTTGGAAGTCCAAGGCCCACCCCCA
>PVIU01012481.1:0-59079 GCA_004026605.1 Ondatra zibethicus | reverse complement strand
AGGAGAGGGAAAGACTTTAGGAGGCTCTCCTCTTAGTTGAACAGTTTTTGCTAGTTGATGGCTGCTGGGGAGAGAGGATCAGTTTTCTCCAGGAGTGTAGATCCTGGTAGGGAAATTGTCCATGCTCCAATGGATGGCTTCACACCTTCGTGCATTTGGGTTAACACTAATTTTGGGCTCAGTGTATTACCGAAAAAGAACACCAGTAGGAGAGGATGCAGGGAGACAAACTTGAAAGAGAAACATGGGAGGTATCTAGCAGGAAATGGAGTGGGGTGTGGGGTAGATTATAATTTAAATACATTGCAAACATTTATAAAATTCACAAAGAATAAATAAAAATATAAAGAGGATATCATTGAAAAAAAAAAGAACAGACTGTACTAATATTGTTCAGTAATTGTCTATGACAACAATAGCAGTTCTCAAGAGTACAATGAATCTAAGATGCTTTTCAGAGTAAATTGCCCTTTGAAATGTATGGAATTTCTGAGTTGACTTAATTTCTCACACACACACTCTTGTACACACACACACACATACATACACATTCATAACACACACTCATATGTGTTCATTATGCTTTCTTTAATACGTGTGTGTGTGTGTATGTGTGTGTGTGTGTGCCTGCCAAGGGTTGCATAATCAAGATAATTAGCATCTTCTAAACAGCATACAATTAAGGAAACATTATAAAAGCTACTCTTTATTTTGAAAGTGTCCTACAACATGCTTTCAATGACATCATACACTAAAACTTTTTATCTTTCTTTGTAGTATAATTACTCAAAATTATGAATTATTTTGTTAGTCTACATAGTGAATATTTTTAAAAATATCCAGAGAAAGAGAAAATTCTAGAAAGTATGTGTGTGTGATGTGGAACCCCCAAAAGACTAGAACGTGAAACAACAGTTGGTTACCAAGCATCTCCTTAAAATGATTTAGAACTGGACTGGGTGGCTGACTTCTGTAATTTTTATACATGCAAAAATGAGGCAGGAGGATGGCTGAAAGTTCAAGGTTAGCCTGAGCTACATCCTGGCTTCTGAAAAGTGTCAGTTAGCTGTCGTACTTGCTCTGCTTTCCCATTTGGAACCTGTACTCCACAGATTCTTTACTGTAATTGGAAGCATTCCCTTCATTTCTCTGCATATCAAATGACTATTCTTCAAGCCTCTGAAAGTCTCCTCCTCAGTCTGGGAAAGTGGTCTAATGAATAAAGAGCTTGCTATACATGAATGAGGACCAAGTTCAGATCCCCAGAACCCATGAAAATCTCCATATGGAACACAAATCTGTTGGAAGCTAGGTAGAAGCCCCCGGGTAAACGATCCTAGCATTAGCCATGGGAAACAAGAGATCCTGTATCCAGCAAGCTAGAAGGCAAGAAACAACACCTGATGTCTTCAACCTGACCTCCACAAGATCTTTGGCACATGGGAATCCCCACTCACACAAACGTGTACGCATGTATGCATGCACAGCACACTCAAACAAAGATTGTTAGAGTAAAAATAAAAGTTTCCTCCAATGTAAGGCTCTCCAACTATTTTCTAAGCAATGTTATTGTCGTACTGTTCCTCTGGAACAATGTTCCTCTGGAATAATGTTTTCCTTAAGATTCAGCCTCTTTTAATATAGCTAGTCATAGTGACCTATTCTATGATCTCCCTGTATTACCAGAGCTCTATGGAAAGGATATGTAATCTGATCACGTGTGTCTCCCTGCAGCACTCTGCACAGTGTCTGGAATCAAATGAGAACTTACGAATACCCATAAAATCAGATCATGAAGTTCCTAAACCTGCATAAGAACTTGACAAAAATAAGGATTATTTCTGTGGGGGAGATCCCAGGCCCAGGTCCATGGTGGAGGTGTCAATCAAGCACTGTAGTCTGTATCATATCAATATTACTCTTTGCTAGGAGCAAGTAGATAAAGAATCACATTTTTTTTTTTACCATTAGGTAGACCGATTCATGGGGGCATTGAACTGGGAAAGATTCTCCTTTTCATAAATTCAAGAGAGAAAATGGTTAGACACATTACTGGAGAACTGGGGAAGCACCATGGACTAGAACTTCAGATCTGGCTACTTTTCTTTTTTCTTTTCAAAATAATTAATTATACTTGTGTTTCAGTGTGTGCATGCATACATGCATGCGCAAATGTGTGAGTGCATGTGTGTGATTTCCGGGGTGAGACTAGAGGTCAGAGGACAGCATTCAGTAGTCTGATCTCTCCTTTCACATGTGGGTCCCAGGGCTGAAGCACTGATTATCAGGCTTAGTGTGAAGAAACCTGAAACAACAAGCCATCTCACTGATCCTGGGCTTTCAGTTTTCTTATCTCATGTATGCTTGTTCCCTGAATCATCTTATGTGTTGACTACTCTCTGAATTATTCCCAATGTTGGCTTCCTCCACCCCAAGCCTACATTTCTATCTTCTATGTCAGCACCCTGTATTATTCTGAATGTTCCTATGAATGATCTTGATTTTGATATTATAGCAATTATTTCTTTATTCTTTATATATTGGAGTTTACACTGTGCGTGGTATAGGTGAATGTTAAGGAAATTTGCACTGAACTAATTAACATTAACATCACTGTTTCAAAGGCATTAAGCTAAGGGTGAGAGGCTGATAAAGACAACAGAATTCTAGAAAAGAACTGCATTAAATGGAAGCAGATGAGTGTGCTATGGTGGCGTGAGAAACACAAAAGAAATCTACAGATGGCAAGGAATAATTCCCAGGGAAATTTTAAATGTTCCTTATCCCTAAGTGATGATATCTGACTATACGTACTTTTCAAAACTCATCAAATCATGGATTTAAATGAATGAAATCTATTTTGCCTTTTTTGTATTCTTTAAAATTTAAGAACATCATTTAATTTAGCATGCTTACATGCTCACCAATGTATTCACATGAACATCAAAGATCAACAACTTGTAAGAGTTGGCTCACTTCTTCTACCATATAGGTTAATGAGATCAAATTCAAGTCCTTGGGTTTGACAGCAAGTGCCTTTATCCACTGAGATGTCTTGCCATCCATTAAAAATTAAAAAAGAAAGCACAGAAAGAAAGAAAGAAAGAAGTTAAGAAAGAAAGAAAGAAAGAAAGAAAGAAGGAAGGAAGGAAAGGAAGGAAGGAGAAAGAGAGAGAGAAGGAAAGAAGGAAGGAAGGAAGGAGAAAGAGAGGGAGAGAAGGAAAGAAGGAAGGAAGGAAGGAAAAAGAAAAAGAAAAAAACACATTTTCTTAAAATACTTTTGGAGTATTATTTTGGCATTTTTATTTTTCCACAAAAAACCAAAACAAACAAAAAACAACCAGTAAGGTCAGTCCTTCCCATTAATTTTTAAACACAAGCCAGTGTGTTTTCTAATATCAGAGAAGTATAAAGTTGACTCAACAGAACCTGTTAGCCTGAATGGCTGAGGCACACTTAATATTCAGGCATCTGTACTGACCTGCCCTTGAGGTCCTGACAGGTTACATCCTCAATTGCAGCAAGAGTGGGCGCCTTCTGTGCATGTTCACTATGTTCCCTTTTAAAAGATAGGCCTTGCTTCCCATCTCTTTCTTTTTCTCTCTTCCTTTCTGCTTCTCTGCCTGCCTCTCTGTCTCTCACTGCCTCTGTCTGTCTCTCTTCTCCTCTCCTCTCTTCTCTTCTCTTCTCTTCTCTTCTCTTCTCTTCTCTTCTCTTCTCTTCTCTTCTCTTCTCTTCTCTTCTTTTCTCTTCTCTTCTGCCGCTCCTGTCCTCAGAGGCCAGTCTCCCCTCTCCCTTTCCCGATTTTTCCATTCCCTTCCCCCAATAAAAAACCCCTCCAGAGAGTTCTGTTGCATGACATCTTTTTCTCTAGGGCTGCTTTTAAAAAAAAAAATTACAGCATACACTGCCATCTAATTTATTTGTTCACTTGATCACTAGAAACATCTTTTGGTTAAAGTACTGACAAAGAAAATCTTTCTTAGGTATTTATACCTTTCTCTTTTTACAAGTGTATAGTAAGTGCATTTTAATCACATGCTTAATTAAGAATGGTTTCTGCAATGCTCATGTTCAGAAATCTGAGCATAAACCTTGTTTATAAGAATGGGCAGAGATGGATATAATGATTTGTTTCCTTGACAGGCTGACCTTGTGATGTCCCTTCCCTACCTTCTTCCCGTAATTAATTCTATTTGTCTCCAGTAAATCTGGGCAGTTCTTATAATGTCATAGAACATCTCATTAAAATGTCTGAAATAAACATCACATATAACTGATCTATCCTGTTTCATTTCTCTCAATGAACAAGATTCTTATAATCCACATAAAATTCCTATGCAGGAGTACCCAATGCAACCTGCTACTTCTGCTGCGGAAAATGTGGTTACTAAGGTAAGGCAGACCTGGGTCTAGATCATTACATAGCTGATAGCTCACCAATGGTCATAATGGAGAGTTAGCCACCTTGAATCCCTGAATTCTTATCTCTAGAATCCACACTGTTCTGTAAAGGTGTTTGTGTGAATACTGATATTTTCTATAAAACAGCCCCCCAGCTTCTCACTGAGTGTAGACTTCCCATAACGTAATGTATTTTTAGTTCATCATCCCCATTGCCATCATCATTGGATATTTATGTTCAGGGCCTCTAGAACATGGATTTCTTTCTTTTTTTAATTAATTTCCCTACTTTCTTCATTTCATTTCTTTTTAAATTATGCATTTATTCTGCTCTAAAAAGGAAGAATCTATTTATTTGAAGTTTTGGTTTTAGTTGTTTTCCAGTTAATCAAAGACATATTATCCCTTGGACAATAGAATCCTGTTGCTGATTCAGTGCCATTATTGGAGTCTAACTGAGCTACCTAAGGTGTCTTCAGCTGAAATCAATTTTGTAGTATGAATTTAATTGTCTTTTATTTTTTTGTGGAAAAGAAAATTCTTTGATATTATTCTCACATCTATCATAAGCACCTGTAAAGATTTTAGGACAGTTGAGCTAATGAGAGGACCATAATAATATATTACAGCTCAGCTGGTTCGTTATATTTTAAAGTTCTATTCTGTCCACATTTTCCAGCAGTAAAAATAATAATAATAATGGATGGTAGCAAAAGTAATAAAAGCAGTCTTAATATTTTATACTGTAAAACACTGGTTGTTTAAGGTTGTCAAGGCACTGTCTAAAAAATGTTTTCATAAAGCTATGCACAAGCTCTCTGAACCATTATGTAATGCCAAAAAGAAGGTCATATAACTTTCTCATAAAATCTCCTGGTTTTGCATCAGGTAAAATGCTCCTCAGTAATTGTATCTGCTGTCCATCAGAGTCCCTCAGGGAAGCACGCTGTTAACAGGGTCATTTCAACTTCACAGTCGAGGACACTGAAGCACAGACACATTAGTGCTAACTTCTCCAAATGAACACCATGAACTAGTGAACCAAATCTCCGTGTGACAAGGACAACTCTCAGAGTCAGGTGCCGCGCAGGAAATGCCACCATGAAGGTTAATTTCAGATTAAACTGGGGCAACATGAACACTGGGTCATCTTGGGAAGATGTGCTAAAATGCACAGGGGCAAGGCTGCTCATGGTTCATAAACCATACCTACCAGTACTCTCCTCTGTGTGCTCAACTTTATTTCCGCAAAACATTGGTGTCACGAAGACTATTTCTTCTATCATTAAAGTGGAGACAGAAAGCAATACTTTTTCTTCCTCCTAATAAGAATTAAGTGCTTCATCCACTTGGGTCTGCCACGGTTCTCTTTACTCTGTTTATACAAGAAATAATTTTCAGCTTCGGATAATTAAAATCACATAAATAAGATAATGCCTGTTACACACCAAAAACTGTTTTTCACAGGCAGACTGACAGACGCTGGGTCAGCCTAGACAAAGAAGTACCGAAAGCAAGAGAAGCCCAAATATGGCATTGAATGTAACAAATGGTAGGCAAATAGGGTTTCAAGATCCATATTCATTTCATATACATTTGCAATTCTTTGAGTAGAACATTCAAAAATATCAATATGGCTTGGAGTCTTTCTAAGGAATTGACTATAAATGTTTTGAATGCACACTTCACAGTTGTTACTGGGCATCCCCCAACAAGACCAAAATGCCTATAGGTTGGTAAAATGCACGGAGATGAACCACTCAGGAGACAGCTCCAGGGAACAGTCTCTGCTTTACTGCACATGGACAGCTACTTACATAGCGGAAGCTTATCGACTGTGACTGGCTAGCACATTACCTGAGGTTGAAGAGTGAGTGCTCATGTCACCAGGGTCTCTACGCTGAAGCACCGAAAAGGAGACCCAGAGAGTACAGACTCAGTAGGTCAGCAACCGGAGCCTTAGGTTGCTTCAGAACTGTGTTCTGAATTCTGGGAATACTCAGCAGCATGGTGTGCCATGCTTCTTATTGAGGCCTGCAGTGTACCAGGTAGGCTGGCAGCTGGGTGATGTCTGAATTTTCTTCTACAATATTCCCCTCAAAAACCGACCCAAGTCGGGTGTGCCATGCCACCCAGTTTAGTATATTTCAAACTGATCACAGACTTTCTGCAGCCTGACAATGGCAGGAGAGTTCCACAGACCCCCAGACCAGAGTCCATTAAGGATCAAGGCTTTTGCAGTTGAAGGAAATTCTTTTTCTCTCATATAATGAGAGTCAATGGAGTTATAATTTCTTTCTTGATTTACCCCCATCTAGTTACTTTGAGCATTCTATTTTTTTAGAGAGACAGAATAAACACATTTATCAAGTGCATTGTAGTAATTTGTTATTTGTATATAACATGAAGTAATCAAATCAGGGTGTGATGTTTAGTGGTCATTATCAATATGACAGGACAAGTCTCCAGGTACACATGTGAGGGATTATTTAGCCTTTGTGCACACCTGTGAGAAATCATATTGATTATATTTATTGAGGTAGGACAAGGTACTAAAAATGAGTGGTACCATTCTCTGGATCTGGATCCAGGATTGTGTACAATGTAAAATGCTGGACACAAGCATTCCTCACTCTCTGTTCTGATAGGAGGCATGCAATGTGACCGACTGTCTCCACTTCCTGTTGCCTTGGTTTCCCCACCATGATAGACTCTACCTTGAACAGTGAGTCAAAAATCAATCCTTCTTATGTAAATTTTGCCATGGTATTTTATTACAGCAACAAAGATATAGAGTACCAGGTGCCAGCATCTCTTCAAACACGAGTCAGTTTCATGTACAGGGAATTTCTTACTCCTCTAGTCATTTGAAAATACATCACAAATTATTTTAACTTACAGTCACAATGCTATACCAACAAAGAACCACAGATAATTCTTCCATGTCTATTTTTCCCCATACTCTTTCTAATCTCTAGTCATCACTATTATAAAATTTCATTCTTTTCAGCAAATAAATAGTGCTCTGTGATATTTGCCTTTATGTGACTTTTTAACATGATGATCTCTCGTTTCAAACATATCTCTGCCTAGGACAGAATCCTAGTTTTTCATGGCTAAATTTCATTCATATATATACATGTATATGAACATACACATATATGGCTAGAATAACATGAAATACTAAGAAAATGTGGCCTATGACTGTGTTGATCCGATATCTTTAAGTATCATGCAAAGTACAGCTCTTTGGGGGTACAAAGTTCTCACCTTTGGTCATGCATCCAGTAGTAGAACTAATGGATCACGAGGTCACTCTACTGTTAGGTTTTTACAGTGGAGATTTTGTAACTGTTGACATTTACATCTCCAGACTTATTTCAGTCCTTGAGATATTGAGCATAGCAAATATTAGACCATGATGGTGATTTTAGGGTCTATATTCATTTCAAACATATTTATAATTCAGCATACTAAAATGGTTGTTATTTTCCTTAGCGAGCTGACAGGTAGTCATGATAGCTGACTGATGCAATAGGAAAATACACACTGGTTTATCCAAGGAAGATAAAGACAAACCCCAGTGAAATCAGTCTGCGGTTTAATAAATGCTGATCTAATAGGACATGCCTCTGATTTGTATATATGATGGCTAGTATTAATTGCCCATGCTACAGAGTCTAGAATCAGTTGGGAGATGAGCCTCTGGGATGGTTGTTGGGTTGTCTTGATTATGTGTGCTAATTGATATGAGGACATCCATTTTAATTGTCAGAGTTGGGGGGGGAATCACTCCTGGGCAGGAATCCTGAACTGTATAAGATGGAGAAAGTGGTCAGAGTACTGGCACGTATCCGTCCCTCTCTGTTTCCTAATTGTGGCTGACACCTGCTGCCTTGATTTCATCTCCATGATGTATGGCTGTTCCCTGAACAGTGAGAAAACCAAGCTCCTCTTTCCTTAACTTGTTTTCATGAGAGTTTCTTAGGATTTCCATTGGTAGACAGTCATTGTTGGAAACAACTCAATAATTCATCTCTTGGAAAAAAAGATAAAAATGTAGAATACAATATTTTATGAAATGGATTACTGCTCTTTCCAATAGCAATGATGAATTTATAAAATGTCTGAGTAAATAAAGCAAGACATGAAAGTATATGTATGTGTCTGTGGACATAAAGTAGTGTGCAAAAATCACATATGTTTCTAAGCTGATGAAAAGAAAATATTGTTCTTAAGCGACGTGCTATTGTGAAAGAGGTACAGAACTCTTTCAGGATGATCAAAATAGTCTAGACATTACTAGGCTACATGGTATTATGGTTATTCTTATCAACTTGACTACATCTGGAATTACCTAACTCCCAAGAGGCCAGGTACATCTGTGAGGAACTTTTCTTAATTAAATCACTTGAAGTGGAAGATCCATTTTTATCTAGATCTTTTGAAGTGGGAAGGTCCATCTTTAATCTGGGCCACACCTTCTGACAACCACCTAAATAATGGACAAGGAAGAAGCTCTTGCTCTTGTCTGCTTTTTCTTGCTGGCAAGCCCGTTCCTTCACTGGCATTATCATTTACTCCTTCAGGATAGAGCATAGACCAAAGACCAGCTGAGACAACCAGTGTCATGGACTGAACAGCTACTGGATCCTTGGACTTTCCATCAATAGGCAATCATTGTTGGAATAGCTTGACCACAGCCTGTAAGCTATTTAATAAGTCCCATATATATGTGTGTGCACATGTGTGTATGTATGTACTACACAATAGAGATGATAGTTAGGTAGATATAATAGATAGATATAGATAGATAGATTGATAGATAGATAGATAGATAGATAGATAGACAGATAGACAGATATAGATAGGTAGACAGACATAAATCATTCCATCAGTTCTATTCCTCTGGAGAACCCTAATATACATATCTATTTATCAACATTTGTTAAGCCATGCTTTCTCCACCCCACTCCCCAACAATACAATGGCTGGCCTGCTTCTGTATTCTGAATTCTTGATGATGTTTCCTTGAGAAGCTCTTGCCCCTCACTGCGACTTCACACACCTCACCTGAACCCTGGGGTTGTGCCCTGGGTTTCCACAAACTGTAGAATTATCTGGTCTTTACTGGGTTGTATCTTTTCCAACCAGCTATAGCTAGCTGTATTTCCCTCTTAAATGGTCGTCTTATCTGATTTCAATTTTTAATCATCATCACACACTTGTGATGCTTAACTAATAATAAATAAATAAAAATGTCTTTTTTATATATTTTGGTTTTGAGCCTAGCCTTTAACAGCTGAGCCATCTCTCCAGCCCCAAAACTGTGTAGCCTAGGCTGGCCTTGAACTCATGATTCTCCTGCCTCTGCCTCTTTCAGCAAATCCTACTGGCGTGTGCCACCACAACCACATGCTTTTAATCCAAGCACTTGGGAGGCAGAGGCAGGCAGATCTCTGTGAGTTCGAGGCCAGGCAGGTCTACAAGAGCTAGTTCTAGGACAGGGTATGAAAAAAAAAGAAAAAGAAAAAAGAAAGAAAGAAAGAAAATGTCTTTTCTTTTTCTTTCAAGTAGTATTGCAGAACCTTAAATCAAGACAAGGCTGTCCCAACGAAGTGTTAAGCTCAAATGGTGGTTAGCATTTTACTAACTCACAGAGGAACTTTAAATAGAAAAGGATCACTGGTTGCTACACGGTGCACATTTAAAGTCCTTAATGTGAGAATTAAGGAATTAATCATTACTAATGATATTATCATGAACGTAAGGCAGAGATGGAGGGTATCATCTATCTGTGCCCTTTTGCACAGTAAAAGCTGGCATCAGTGTCCCTTGTTTCTATGACTATAAGGAGATGACAGCCAGAAGTTTCCCTGCACTGCTGCAATGCCAAGAACTCCATCTGTAGTAAATACTGGCACTTACTAGGTAACCACGGTGAGTTTGGGGTGGTTCTCATGCTGAGGGTGATGATAGGTCCACCATTAACTGCTTCCTTAGCTTTGTCATGCTGTAAAAATAGAGCAAAACGTTTCCTGTGCCCCTGACTTCCTCAAAATAGAAACAAAGCAGGTAGAGGGAAAATTCCCCGGGATTTTATAAATGCTAAACTATCCGGTACTTTACAGTACTGTTTGGAAATTCTGAAAATTCTAAGTAATTTCTAGAAAATTCTGAAAGCCAATGTTTGCAGCATGACTTTTCCTCTCCTTAGAAAGGTATCATCAAGTCTACAGATGTGAGGATTGTGAACTCCATTCCACACTTCATATATTTGGGGCACTGTTGCTTTAGCGTGGCTTTTTTATATTCCACTTTATTATGACTCTATCTATGTAAATGTAAACACAGCTTCCCTGGACATAATTTCATAAAGCAAAGCTATCTCCTATCTTTAGCACTGAAATTCAAGTGGCAAGCCTGACAAGCAAAGAAAAATGAATGCAGTTAACTTCAGCCATCCCTGCTCATCTGAAAGCTTATGTCAGTTGCTAAATAAGCTTTTCATTTTTCTATTCAGTCTGCTGATCTTTGTTGATTTACAGCATGGATGAGCATAGCACATGGCAACTTGTATAGTGAATTTTTCCTAAATAATAAAACATTTATTGCAGACACATCAAGCTAGCTAGTGGCTCAAAATTATTGTGGCAATGAAGTGCCGTGTTAGCAACTCATTTACATCCTACCAGCGACTCTCCATTACCAAGGTAAGTAATTTAATTCCATCTAGGAAGAATGAGTTAGCAAAGTATATTTACTGCAATTTAGAAAAAAAATACATGCTTAGATCATATTACTAACTATGACGAGAATCTGTTTGAACTGAATGCAAACAAAACTAACTAGCAGAATGGACTGAATTATTTCATATAATTTTTGCTAAAGAGTTGCTAAAATAAAATAACTCCAGAAAACATTGAAGTATGTAGTTGACTATGCTTAGTGTATGTTAGCTGGGAGTGTCTAAGCTTTAAAATGTAATTTGATATTCTCTCTCATTTGTCGTTGTTTTCTATTTCTCCTTCAACTACGGTACAAATCGTGAAGTTTATCCTTTCCTCTATCATTAGTTACGAGTCACAAATTTATGGAGTGCTTTCACTTATTACTTATGCAGAGCACTTGCTCATTTAACACGCCCATCAGGTTGATACCAAGCTCTCTTTTTAAATGCTCATTTACCTTGATTAAAGATCCTTATTTTCTGCTCATGTCCTATACCTGGCTAATTGCCCATTACTCTCTGTTTGAAAAGTCAAAAATTAAACATGTAAATTTTAAAAATATGAAGTGTTTTATGTGAATTTTTGGATTTATACAAATACTGTTACTGTCTTTTATTTCATCTCCCTCCCCAGTAGAAATTTTATATACATTCATTTGGCTAGATATTGCTAGGTATTAGCTCCTAATCACAGAATTATGACTTAAGTGCATATTGTGCAAATATACTTATCTTCATAGAGTGACTCCAATACCCAGCTGTAATATCCAATGAAATCACATAAATAAACAAAGCAAGAAGAAAATGTGATAGTCTAGTTGAAAATGCCCAAACATATTTGCAAATATATCAGGAACATAAAGTAGTAGACAGACCCAGGAAGATGAAAACATATTTAGTAAATTCCTGAAGTTCTTCAAGGTTATGACCAGTGTGGATAGTCATGAACACACCTTCAACAGCAAAGATGCCTGGATTCACAGAAAGCCTAAGGGTGTAGTGACTGTCAAGTTTGTGGAAAGGCTTGATTTCACAACCTCTGCAGCTAGATGCTTAGAATAACTGTGATCTTAGCAGTCTAATTTTTCCCTAATTAAAAAAGTACCATCTCCCCGCAGTCTCTACAAATTTAGTTTAATTATCATAGTTTTGCTTATCTCAGGGTTGTAAATTATATTTATTTTAATCACTCAATTACTGAGTTTGAGTATCCCTAAAATTTTCCATGATAGGTTTAGACTTTCTCTTCAGTACATTATACACACCGAACTATATGAACTGATTGTGTGTTCTTTAGTTTTATAACTTTAGAAATTGCATGTATATGCTATATACTAAATGCTGTGTACATCACTTATTTCATGTATCCAGATCTATTTATATTTTTACTTTGATATTTACTTTGGAAGGTTTGAAGATTATCTCCACTCATGTCCCAGAGGCAATGAAATATATTTTCAGGTCTGTTATGTCCCTTCTTCAAATTACAATGCTGAGTACATCTGAACTCCACTTTTGGATGCAAAATTTTGGATCCACTTTTGGATGTTAATTAGAAAACCTTGTCTATTTTTCCAGGTAGTAAGTTGTTTTCAAGTACTCTTTGCTTCATAATCCACGTATACTCTCATGGTCTCCATTGGTCAATTATTTTCCATCTATAATCAGATGTCTGAGCCTTGGTATTTGAATCTATCACTCAGCAAATCCTAGATTACATTTATTAAATAGATTTGTTTAAGAAAGGATACAATTTTCACCTTTGCTTTATAGATTCTTCATCTGCCATTTTAGGAAGAATTTGCCAAGCTCCTCAAATATCCAACAATATATTAATTAGGTTTTTATTGAGTTTATTAATTATTTTGATTTAGATTTGGATGTATCATGATAAATTGGCTAAAGGCTTCCCTTATATAACCTGTAACAAAGATACCATGATGAAAGCAGGGTTTATTTTGGTTTAGGGTAATTTATAGGTTTATGACAGAAAAATATGCTTTTTTAATCTTTAAAGTTGCATCTTATTTTCCTATAATATTTTTTATATTATTCAGATATTGGATAATTTAAGCTTTGTGGGCTAGTCAGTGTATCATAACCATTCAATTCTGTCACTGTAACGAACAAGAAGCTCCCAAACAATAAATTAACAGTTGGACGTGGCCACGTTCCAATAAAAGTTTATTTAGGAAAGCATTTGACAGCTGGGTTTGGCTAGCAGGCATTAGCTGGCTGAACCCTGCTATAGAGGAATAGAGCTAACTTGTTTAAGCCATTGTGTGCAGCAAATTTATTAAATTCCCTAATTAGTAGGAATAATTGGATTGCTGATTAACTGTAGGGGATTTTTATTATATAGACACATGACCTGTAAATAATGATAGTTTGTACCTTCCATTTTAATTATTGAACTTTTCCCTAATTAAAAAGTTGGCGAGAATCTTCCATTTTGTATTAAAAATCAAGTGGTAGTGGGTACCCTTGTCTTGATGCTCACTTTCCTGGAGAAATGGAGTCTCTTTAATGAATACAGGCTTGCAGCCAGAGTTGGGCTTCATTCATCTATATCAACTGATAATTTCATGAAGTTTTATCTTTTATCAGATAAGGATACATTAGTTACTGCTCATCATTTAATTTTTGTAATAAACTTCATCATAACATTTTTCTGTTTAAATTAGTTTTCAAATAAAAATATATGAACAATGAAAAATACATCCTTTAAGCATACAATTCAAAGAGTTGCAACAAATGTAGACACATGAGTAATCACAATATCAGTAAATGCATGGATCAATTTTGTGTAAAGAAAAGTTTGTTACTGTTTCAGTCTTTTTCTCCATATTTCAAAACCTAAGATACAGCTATTCTTCCTTGCATCACCAAAAATAAGGCTTCTCTGTTTTGGAATGCTGCATAAATTAAGTCATTTTTTTCTCTGCTCACGTGTTTTCTCTGTATTGATTCTATTGAGAATATAATTTATTCATCCCCTTTTATTATTTATCATTCTAGGTTCATTTCATGAATCTAGAAAAAATTGTATGTCATCTTTTAAACACTATTTGAAATAGTTCTGGATTTCCATTATGAAATTTATATTTTAACAAACCTACTATGAATGTCTGTGTCCATAGTTTTATGTGGATATTTGGCTTCAGTTTCTTAGTTAAATACCTATGATGACTTAAGATTTTTTAATGTGAAGTACGGTAAATGTAAATGTACCACATTTTCCTTATTCATTCTTTGGTCGAGGGGCATTTAGGTACTATACAGCAGAAAAGAATAGTAACATGACTACAAATTTATATTTAAATCTTTGCAATTTTAACTTCTTCACATACATATATTTCATCTAGAGTTATATTTCTTTCCTAATTCTTTTTTTAAATTTATTTATATATTTCACATACCAACTGCATTTTCCCCTTCCTCTTTTCTTTCCATTCTTTCCCACCTCCCCACTGCACCCTCCCTCCAATCCATTTCTTCTCTGCCTTCACCAAGACAGAAAGGAGCAGGCCCCCCATGGGTATCAACAAAGTGGGCACATTAAGGTTCAGCAAGACCAAGGACCTCCCCATGTGTTAAGGCTAAGCAAGGTAATCCAGCATGACAAATAGTCTCACAAGAGCCAACTGAAACTAGGAACAGCCCCTGCTTCTAAGGTCGGGAGTCCCACAAATAAGCAAGGCCACACAATTGTCACATATACACAGAAGGTCCAGGCTGGCTCCATGCAGACTCTCTGGTTGTCTGTCTAAACTCTGCAAGTTCCTATGAACCAGGCTAGTTGTTTCGGTAGGCTTCCTTGTGATGTCCTTGACCCCTCTGGCTACTAAAATCCTTTCTCTCTCTCCATATCAGGATTCCCTAAGCTCTGATCAATATTTGACTGTGGGTCTCTGCATCTGCATTCATCAGATACTGAATGAAGACTCATTGATAACAGTTGGGGTGTCACCAATCTTATCATAGGGCCAGTTTAGGCTATTTATCCACCATTGCAAGGATTCTTTTGCTCACCTATACACACAGCAGTTTTATGCACAATAGCCAGAACCTGGAAACAGTCTAGATGCCCCTCAACCCAAGAATAGATAAAGAAAATGTGATACATTTACACAATGGAGTATTACTCAGCTCTTAAAAAACAATGACATCATGAAATTTGAAGGCAAATGGACAGAACAAGAAATAGAAGTCTCAAGTAAGTCAACCTAGACCCAGAAAGACAAACATGGTATGTACTCACTCATAAGTGGATATTAGCTGTAAGGTGAAGAATGAGAATGCTACAATCCATGGACCTGGGGAGGTTAGATAGCAAGGAGGGCCCAAGGGAGAAAGCATGGATCTCCCTGGGAAGAGGAACTAGAGAGCTCCTGGGTGGACTGGCAGTGGGTGGGATTGGGAGTATGGGGGATTGGGTTGGAGGGTGAATGGAGAAGAAAAGTTGTGGATACCATCAAAATTAATTTGGTTTGAAAAAGAGAAATCTCTTGAGAAAGACGGCTCATCCACAGAGGTGACAACCAATCAGGTGCTAAGGAAACTTCATAAGGGTTGGGGCAGAGTTCTGTTCTTGTCTTTGCAGAAAAATACTCATCTTTAAAAAGTCAAGAGACCCTGGACATTTATATGCCTAAAGAGGAAAAGATAATTATCTAGATAGGATCACCAAGCAAAGAGAATTATGACTTATGAGGACAGGTCATCTGAGGGTAAGAATCTCTAAAAATAACTAGAATAAGAGTGATGACTCACTTAAAAATCAAAGCTGGCTTTGGAGTTGGACAACGGCTCTGTCCTCCTCTAAATCCATGCATGTCGTTAAAAGAAAAATTCAGTTTCTGTCTCATGTCAGGAGCTGTCTGGTATGGGACAGAAAGAAGAAAGAATTTAGAAAAAAATACTTTTCTTCATACATATTTTTGTCTCTATCATACATTTCATTGAATATACGTCTGCATAAATAATGTTTAAGTTTTCCACATTGAACAGTGAATTTTCTTGCAGTAATCTTTGAAGTTTCCAGGAAAAAGATGGGGGCCCACAACAATGACTCCACCTGGTTGATAAGAAATCATGATGCTGATAGCAGTATTATAAGACCTGTTTTGGGTACCAGCTGCCCAAAATGGTTCCAACTTGGTTAGCTGAAATGGTGCACTTTTTAAAATAACATTTTGGCCAGAACTCCAAATAGGAAACTCAGAAAACCCATACCAAATTCTCAGAGACTATTTGCAATTATTCCAGACAGTAATCTTGAAACTTAACCATCATTTTAGTTTCACAGGACCCCATAGAAAGTATATCACCCCAATGACAGCTGAAAGTAATTTTAGAAAATGATGTCCCCTCTTCCAATAATCTTTGTCCTCAAGGTTAGGGACATCAATTAGGGGTTGATTATAATTGGTATAAGGCTCGGGTTGGAGGGGAAATTATGTAGCTCAGGGATCTCTTGGGGAAAACAAGGAAATTGGATGGGATAATAGATTAGTGTGAGCTTATTCACACTAATAATAATAGTGAGTAATAGAGTGAATATTTGTGAGCTGTTATTTATAGGCAATTTATATTGGTATAGATTCTTGTATATTGATACAAACTTAAATTATATTGAATATGTTCCTATTTTGTCTATAATATTTGTATGCCTAGGCAAAGTTATTTTGTCACATCATATGCATGCCTGCTTCTACCTCTATTTAAGTAATTTTGTATATTGATAAATTTATGATATATTTATCATATTGCAATATACATTTCTACTTCTGATCAAGATACTTATACATTGTTTACATCTTAAGGTCATTATCCTCATTTGTCGCACAGTTGTTCAAAGATTGTTTAATATTCTAATATGAAGTCTTAGTCTTTAAGTTATATAGGTATTAAGAATTATAGGTCAAGAGTCATACATATTTGTCATACTTATAGCTAGACTAATCAAGTTCTTTAGATACATAGAGATTGTATTCTTCATAGCTAGGTAATCTTCAACCAACCACTTTGAAGAGCTATAGAATATGGCATTTAAATAACTTAGGGTTCTGTTGACATGAGACACGATTGCTCCTGGCAGCACCAATCTATTCCTGAGACAATGTTCAGCACTGAAGACACTCCACTTGGAGCTTGTTTCTTCTTGGCAAATCTGGCCTTTGGGCAAGAATCTGTCCATACATCGACCACTGACAAAATGCATGATGTCCAGACAGGACAAGCGGGATACAAAAAAAAAAAAAAAGACTGTCAAATCTTGCTAAGACAGGGTATTTTTCTGCCTCTGAAAATGGTTTGTCAATTACTCTAGGCCTTAGCCAAAGTTGGTTGCTTCAATGTTGCAAATGAGACTTTGGGTAATTGCCCAGGTAGCCAGTTTTCACTGTTGCACATTTTGGAAGTTGCTTGATTGTACTTCCTGCTTACTCAAGTAATATTATTTCCCTTTTTGGGGTCTTTGATGGGGTTGAAGACTAAATAGTTGTAGTTAATTTCTCTCATGATTTGACCAAATTATTTATAATACAAGATTTAAACTCCTTAGGATGGGATAATTATTGAAACATTTATCACATGATTCTTGTTTGATATTGTTTATACTGGTTGTAATTCTAATTTTTTTTCTTTTAGGAAAATGTTTTCCTTTAATTTGTTATTTTGATTCTTCTTCTTTTTTATGATTTTTCCATATTCTTTTATTTTTTTCCATTCAAAAAAATTTACATTTCCTCCCCTTCTCCCAGTCCCCTCCCGCTCCCTCCTTCTCCCTCCCCCTGCTTCCTTAAAAGAGGGCATGGTGCCCTGCCTTGTGGGAAGTCCAAGGCCCTCCCCCCTCCATCCTGGCCAAGGAAGGTGTGCATCCAAATAGACTAGGTTCTCAAAAATATAATACATGCAGAAGAGATAGGTCCTAGTGTCATTGTTGATAGCTTCTCAGTCTGCCCCCATTGACAGCCACATTCAGAGAGTCTGGAATTTTTATACCTGATATTTGTTCTTATTGTATATAATTTTATATTAGGCTTAGAATTCTCTTATTTAAACAAAGAGGGGAGGTGCTGTAGGAAATCTTACAGCCAGTAGCCTTTAGGTTACCCAGCCACTTGGCAAGGCCTCTTGTACTATAAATGCTGATGTAAAGCATGCGTCCTCTCTCTCTTCCAGCTGCTGGATTCGGTTCTTGGTCACCATTTGTGCAGAGGACTGTGTTCTGTGAGTCTACCCCTAAATAAATAGCCCTTTATGATACTCAATTCTGAGCCAGTGTGGGATTTTTTTTAAGCTTCCATCTTCAGAATCTTTCCTAATACTTATGCCAGTCTACCATGGATTCGTTCCCTCAGTTTTTAATCTTACTTTCCTTTCTAAAATATATTTTATCAGTATATTAAATTCTAGATTTATGGACTAATCTTCCTATACTTTTTATCTTTCAAATATTTTCTTTTGCTTCATTTTCTCCTGATATGTATTTTTCTCCTGATATATATATGTGTGTGTGTATATATATATATTGAAAACCTAATGTAATCTTTATATAAGTTCCTCAGTTCTCCAGTATTTAGAACAATGTATATCTTAAGGCTGTATCTTTTACCATCAACTCTATCTCTTCATGCTTTGACCTTTTTAATTCAGAGAAACCTGTGTTTTCTACTTTGGGACAGTCTTTTTATATAACAGTCTAGGAAACGTCTCTAGGAAGAAAAAAAAGCAAGAATATGTTTTCAATCTATAAAGTATTTATCTTTATCAGAACATAGACCCATCATAATCTGAGAACTATTTACTCTCTATGTAAGAGATGCAAGTGGAAAAAAACTTTATTAAACATCCTTTGTGAGAATAAAGTCAATTATTATAATGACCATATTAATATTAAAATAAACTTGACCTATGGAAGCCTATGAAATTCATCACAAAAAGCTCTATACCTGCACGGAGGAGTGTCTGTGGCTAGTGTATTTACACTAAGAGTGACATGAAACCATCACACATTTGCAAATGACAAACAGAAAAGTTGGATAATTTAAAGCAAAATTAATCCTAGTGCTATTTAGTATTTTCACTGGTTAAATAAACCATAGAGAACAATTTTAATAGTCATAAATTTGTATTAATTAACAACGAATACTGACAGGATAAAAATTATGGCTTATCATAATTCTGTGCAATCTATACTGATTCTGAAATAACCAAAGTTATGTTATGTCCTGTTATGTTGTATCATGTTATGTTAGAAAGCAGCACAGAAGAGACTATGTAGTACAAATACAGTGGGACCTGTTTGAAAGAATAAACAGAAGAGCTTTTTAAAAATAAAACAAAATCACTCTTTATCTCACTTTCTTTATTGCTGTGATAAGACACGATGATCAAGACATTTTTTAGAAGAATAAGTTTAATGGGGCTGGCAATTTCAGAGGGTGAGTCCATGGCCATTATGGCGAGGAACATGGTAACAGGTAAGCAGGCATAGTGCTGGAGCAGTAGGAGAAAGCTTATATCTTGATTCATAACCATGAGGCAGAGAGAGACACTAAAAATGACATGGGCTTTTGGAACCTACACCAGAGACATCCCTTCTCCAATAACACCATACCTTCCCAAAGAGTTCTTTCAACTAAGCAGAGGTCAGAACTGGAGTATATGAACCTGAGGGCCCCTCTCATTTAAACTGCCACACTCTACTTGTGCACCACCACCTTATGTTGTCGGCTATTTTATTTGTCAAGGTATCTGTGAAACTTTCTTTGCTCTTTTGTTCAAAGGTTGCCATGTTCCCAAGAATGTTAAAGCATTAGATTATACTGTAGTGTTAATCTGCTCTACGTTTAAAATTTTGCATACTCAATGAAAGCTACTGACAA
Source organism: Ondatra zibethicus (assembly GCA_004026605.1). NCBI lineage: Eukaryota > Metazoa > Chordata > Mammalia > Rodentia > Cricetidae > Ondatra > Ondatra zibethicus. The sequence continues at coordinate 39,054 of PVIU01012481.1, read as the reverse complement.
ATAATACATTCCTGGATAACCAGCATCTCTGTTTTATAAATCTTAAGGGCCCTGTAGCAACATATTCTACCTATCACATACTAAGTGAATAGATACCGTTATTGGAATTGAAAGCAATTCTTACTCAATGAATATAATCAATTTATACTCCATGTGAGAGATTTTCTACCTTGAAGGCTATGAGTGACAGGCTCAATAGACAGCGTTAAATGAGTTCCAAGCTTATGAACATCATTTACAGCAATTGATTGCACCAAAGATTTGAAGTAATCATTGAAGCTTGTGTGTTTATGATAAGCATATTTAGTATGAATTGAAAGTGCCTCATAATATGGAAAAAGCCTCCTATCAAGTGTCCCCAAGCCTGTTGTTAATAAAATTAAATAGAGATTTTGATTTTTTTAAAAAAATAGTGTATTATTCTAAATTTAATCTATTGCTTAATGTAGGTTACATCCTCTGATTCTTTGAAGCAGTACAAAGAGGAGAGAAACAATTCAGAGATATCGTTGCCTCAAATTTACACCATTCAGCCTGAAAACACAATTAGGCACACTATATCACAGAAAAACAGTTTCTTCTTATTAAAGTTTAGCTAGTAAAATGCATCCTATGGAAGCTCTGACATTTGTCTGTGTTTGTGGCTTCTAAGACAGATCCTGAGTAAGAGTCAGAAAAACAGGAGCTTCAAAATCTATCTTGCCAGATAAATTAAAACAAGAAGAAACAGTTGTCTAAATTTTAGCCCAATGAAGTTAATTCTATTTTTAAGGGTGAGCACTTGAAAAGGAAGACAGAGGTTTCCATTTGAGCCTCCTCCACTTTGTGAAAAGCATATGCACACAGAGTACCAACCAAGTGCAGATTCCTACTTAAAGTACATCCAGGGTTTATGTGAAGGACTAGTTTGAAAGAGGAGGAACCCCTATGATTCGAGGCAAGACCAAAACACTGCACAACAGGGCGTCTCCTTTGCCACCCAATAAATACTCACGTGCAAAGGAAGATGTTTAAGAACTGCTGTGAGTCTATATCAGGGTGTCATTGAGTCTGACCCAGCTGTCTCCTGAAATACTATTGCTTTCCAGATCACCTCTATGGAGACACCAGGGGCTCATCCTTTTATGGGGACCAGGAGATGCTGCTTTCGAGAGACTCTTTCATCTGGTCCAAGAGAAAGAAATGTCTCCATCTTTTGGAATTGCGTCCTATCCTCCATCTGTGATAAGGAAGGTCTGTGGTTCACACCAAGCGAGGACTACTAGAGAACCGCATTGCTGTTGAATAATCACTATCGATCTTTAGCATTTTCCTCTGTCATGATCATTTTTATATTATTGATAGAGTAATATATTACTTAGTTGTGTTTCTGACTAACCACATTTAGAACATTACCCAGCACAGGGACACTTTAAAAAAAAATAAAACAAGTTTAAATGTCCTTATAGTTCACTTTCTATGAAAGTAATTTCTCTTTCAGTAAAAATAATTTCGAGTTTTAAGCAAAGCTAATACCAAATTCACTACATTATATCTTAATTATTCAAGATTCATTTTGCTATTTCTCTAATGGAGATGCATTTTCAACCATATAGAATGCAAAATTTAAGATTATCTATTAATTAATCTTAATATTATGCCACTGTCAGCATAGGAAATATAAGAATGTTTCATCAAAATGTGTCTGAATAGCCTCCTTTTTATAAAAAACACACACACTTAATGAGGCTTTTCCTATATAGGAAGATTCAAAAGACATAAATCACAAAGAACCCTGTTCCTGAGAATAATTTAGCCTTAGTTATTGAAAGATAAAATGTTTCATAAACATTTGTAAGAGATAAAAAGGTTAGTTATCACAATGAATTCAAACACCTGAGAAATGACTCTAACTAAAACAGAAAGAAAAGACAACTAAGAAATCAACCGGATGTCATAGGAGGTACAAGTGGAAGAAGTGGGGGTTTTGATGGCTTCTCAGGAATGTTTGAATTTCAGTAGGCAAGATGGAAGAATCTTAAGAAAATGTCTGAAAAATGAGGCATTAGGCAGAATAGGACAGACTGGGAATAATTCTGGAAGTCTGATTTACAAAGAAAGAAAACCTATAAAGAGATAACCCCAAGTTATCTGGAAAACAGCTGGAATTAAATTAAAAATTCCTTTACAGTAATTGGAAGGCTGGCAAAGATGAAGTCAGATAAAATGGAGGTATCAACGAGGAAATATTATATATTTTAAAAACAATAAATCAATAGGTATACATATTTTAAAAGAGCACACCTTAAATTCAGTCCTAAAGAATCAGCATGATACCTATAGCTAACATCTTATAGACGTTTAAAAACAAATATCACTTTAGAAGTCAAAGGAACATACAGAAAAAAATCATTTATTTTCCCTCAGCCTGAAGAAGAAACTGTTAGTCTAAATAAGATTCCAGTGAAATTACCATTGGCTTCATTATCTGGGTTCTGTCATTTAAGCAGAACAAAACAGAAAATAAAAAAAAAATTATCCTTTTTACTGCCACTGGGTGAATTATGAACCAGAGAAATTAACAAAGGCAAATAAAATAAATGGAAGTGCATGACAATTGAAGGCTCGCTTACCTGTGGCCTTAGGGTGGCTGGTAATGTAATGATGTCAATTAAGGAAAAGTTCTCTATTCCTGCTCAGGACTCCTGCCCATAAAATGATTAGACTGCTCCTCAATGCTATCTTTCCAATGATTACCTGAAATCATCATGGCATGACAGTTGCCATTAGAGTCACTTGTTTTAAATTCTGCCTGTCATTTGCTGTCCTAGAAACAAAGCACATCAAAGCAAACCCCAGGGTTTTGCATCTTTCAAATGTGGCAGCTGAGTCAAGTAACTGGTGTAAGAGGACTGGCCCCACCTTTCCCAATTCCATTCTCGCAGATACAGAGGCCATGTTGAAATTTCCCTTCTCAGTGCTTCATTTAAAAAATCACCCAAAAACTTCAAATGGTCAAGATTACTAAGAATTCAATAAAATATAGAACATTTACCTTCTATGTATTTTTTCCTATTTAATTACAAGACTTTCATAGCATTCTTTGTCAATACCTCTGATCAATCCTGGTTGGAGTTAAGACAAAAGAAGAATGAGAAAGGGACATCACTCAGTTGGTTGGGTGTTTCTCTATCATGTAGAAAGTCCTGGACACAATACCCAGCACTCATGATCTTGGGCAGGGTAGTACATGTCTGTGATCCCAGCACTTGGGAGGTGGGGGCAGAAGTTTTAGAATCTCACGATAATCTTTAGGAACATAGTGAGCTTGAGGTCAATGAGCGATATACAACTCTATTTCAAAATACAAGTAAATAAGCAAATATGTATACACAGGTCATAACTCACTGGCATAACTGTAATACTATACTAAGACCTGAACCATCTTAGTTGGCAAGGCTTTACTGGTGAATCTACCAGGTAGAGTGGGAGTATATTGTCTAATTCTTTAAAATTAAAACACAATGAGCTATGCTCAACATAAAATAGCATTCTTTAAAGCTTAGGGCAATGAACTTCATAATGTTAAAAAAATTGCTGTGGTCCCACTTGCATATCCTATACATTACACACACATATATGTGTGTTGTATAACATATATTACACATACATGTTATATTTCCTAAATATTGATGAAAGCAAAAAAGTCTCATCCAAGTAAAACTAGTTGCTTAAAAAGATACATACAAATATTCACATATGAACGATTTTAATTGCAGTAAATATGATGAACGCCATGGTAAGAGCATGCACAAGGCAGTGTGGGTACCCAGAAATCGGGAGAAGTTCAGGAAATATTAGTAGAGTTAGCCAAACCTGACCTGAATCTTGAAGAATGAACAACAGGAAGTAGCCAGTTGGAAATGGAATGGAGAGTGAGAAAAGCATTTCTGGGCAGAGGTGTGATGAGCAGAAGCAGAGGCACGAATCATCCGGGTGTAAGCACCTAGGACTTACAAGCAATGTCTATTGCTGGACCATAAAATGTGGAGAGAAAAGGAGACTGGGGCAATAATCGGAATGGCTGGGTTTTGTCTCACAGAATGAGAAGTAAGTTGGGAGTTTTAGTAAGGGAAATGTAAGGAAGTTTCGCTGTCACCAAAGCTCCTTAGAGGTTAGGCAAAGAAAGGAGATCCAGTGTGATTGATTAGACTATTACCATACTCTACTCTTCATCCACTCCCTTAGTAAAGTAACAGCCATGGGCCATGTGTGAGACTTGCAGACACCCAGAGAAAAGAGGGTTATTTTCCTTCTCCCCCGGGTTTGGCCAGTGGAAGAGAGTAAGTGCAGGGGATACAGTGTGTCTTTCCATGCTGGGATGTTAGGGGACACTGAACAGATTTTTTTCTAACTACTTAAGGATTCCATTCTCTGTCATAAGAATGTACCAGTTAGCCTTTCTTTATTCAGTCATTTGCAGAAATACAACCCTAACCCAAAGTCTAGAGATGAAAGCCCAGTTGAACTCAGTCAGACCTTGGCAGATTTACAGATCAGTGAGCATGGAATGAGTCATCCCTACTTCAGCAACTGATATTTTGGGGTCACTTATTATTACTCATTATTGAAAGTGTTTAAAAAAATACAGTAAGATTGTATGAGTACAGTGTCCTAACCAGTCACACACTAGAGCTCCAGGAAGGACCTAAGTACAGATGGAGGCTACTGAAGAGGAAAGAGATGATCAAAGTTCAAAAGTGTGAGTGATAAGGATGGGGAGAAACAAGATGGAGACGGCTTTAAGGAACGCTGCAGAACTTCTAGGTTAGACATCTGAAAGCAGACAGTAGCAAGAGAAATACAAATGGAAAGGTGGCTCTCAGATTCGCAGAATGAGTGGATGAATGATAATGTTATTCAACCACAAATAAAGTAGAAAATACATCTACCTATTCAATATAAAAGGTCTATTGGGAAGCTATTCCTTGCCAATTCATAGGCACTGAGTACATAGAGAGCAGGTATAAAATGTTCCCAGCCTTCGTGAAACTTACACTCTAGTTGGGAAGATGTCACCTAGATACATACATGAGAAACTACGAAAGTATTTAAGTACAATGGGGAAAAAAACTTTTAAAAGAGATAATGAACTGAGAACAAAAAAGATTTTCTTTTTTTTTTAAGAATATGAAGTGTGATGACTTTATTCCTGGTGACTAATGGAAGAAGGTTTTTTTGTTTTTGTTTTGTTTTGCTTTTGTTTGTTTTAATTACTTTTATTGGGCTATATATTTTTCTTCACTCCCCTCCCTTCCTCTCCCTTCCCCTTCTCCCCTCTCCCATGGTGCCCATGCTTCCAATTTACTCAGGAGATCTTGTCTTTTCCTACTTCCCATGTATCTTAGATCCATGTAGGTCTCTCTTAGGGTCCCCGTTGTTGTCTAGGTTCTCTGGAAACATGAATTGTAGGTTGCAGAATGGGAAAAGATCTTCACCAACCCCACATTGGACAGAGGGTTGATCTCTAAAATATACAAAGAACTCAAGAAATTGATCATCAAAAGAACAAATAATCCAGTAAAAAAAAAATGGGATACAGACCTGAACAGAGAACTCTCAACAGAGGAATCTAAAATGGCTGAAAGACACTTAAGGAAATATTCAACATCCTTAGACATCAGAGAAATGCAAATCAAAACAACTTAGAGATTCCATCTTACAACTGTAGGAATGGCCAAGATCAAAAACACTGATGACAACTTATGCTGGAGAGGAAGTGGGGTAAAGGGAATACTCCTCCATTGCTGGTGGGAGTGCAAACTGGTACAGCCTCTTTGGAAATCAGTATAGTGATTTCTCAGAAAATTAGGAAACAACCTACCTCAAGACCCAGCAATGCCACTTTTGGGTATATACCCAAAGGATGTTCAATCACACCGTAAGGACATATGTTGAGTTATGCCCAACTATGTTCATAGAAGCATTATTTGTCATAGCCAGAACCAGAAAACAACCTAAATGCCCCTCTACCGAAGAATGGATAATGAAAATGTTGTACTTTTACACAATGGAGTACTACATAGCAGAAAAAAAATTTCAAAATTTGTGGTCCAATGGATGGATCTAGAAAACATCATATTGAGTGAGGTAACCCAGACCTAGAAAGACAAATATCATATGTACTCACTCATAAGTGGATTTTAGAGATAAAGTAAACAAAAATATTTTCATTCATGGTGTTTGGCAGAGGACTCTTTCAGGAAGTGTCCCCACAGATGAAGCCTGTTGGTTGACAATGAGTTACTAACAGGAAGATGTGGAGGACCCTAGGAAAACAGAACAAAGCTCATGTTCATTTCTGAGATTCATTTCTAAAGGGAAGCAGGTAGTAGCTGTTATGTGTTTTACTGTGGTAATCTTTGAGATACTCATCAGTATCCAATGGGGATAACCACCATGCAAGGCTCAGTATCCCTGAATGCAGGCATACTAAATAAGGGTTAGTGGTAAAATGCACAACCTGGGCTGAAGGAAAGGCTCAGCAGTTAAGAGTACTTGCTGCTCTTGCAGACGACCTGGGCATCTACATCAGGCAGCTCACAACCAACAGTAACTCCACTTAGGAGTGGTCTAACACCCTCTTCTGGCCTCTGGAGGTACTAAGCACAATGCAGGCAAAATACTCATATTCATAAAATAATAAAAATTCATAGAACCACAACTCATTATAATGTGCATGTGTATATCTTTAGATGTACAGAAACATACAGTTCTTGAGATTGTCCATTATAGAGCAACAAGTATTATTTTTCTAAGAATAATTTTGGAAAAGAATCAAGAGCAAAAGAGGGCCTAAGAAATAAATCTAAGCTCTAGGAGAAAGCAGCAACAACTAAAGTTAGCTCATTAGAGTTGGCGGTAGAGCCTCAGTCAGTTAGTATCAGTTGGGCATCAGATGTATTGATGGTCTCAGGTTGGCTCTACTTGCCTTTGTTTCTGGGACCAAACATTAACAAATGACAGAAACCCAATGTTACTGAGACCTTGGCCTGTGACTGGCAAATCATCACTGAAACAGCACTGCACTGTGCATTAGAACAAGGACAAGTCCTGTCCAATCTCAGCATGGAGAAGAAGGATGTTTTCCTCATTTCAGAAGGAAATATGAGAAAGTCACGAAATAGTGTTTGATTATGTAATTTGATTGACAGAAAAGTGGGGAAAATAAGATAAATGAAGCAATCTACAAATCAAGAAACTAGTTTCAAGAAAGAAGAAAAGATCAGCTAAAACAGCAGCTTAATAGGTATCTAATAACTTTAGGAATGAAAAGACATTAACATATTAATCTAAAATATGTATTGCTACTCCTCATACTAAGAGTGTATTTTAGAGGATAAGGTTACAGGCTAGGAAGGAATGAAGTATTTAAGAAATTGTCACAAACTGCTTTCTTAACCTCATGTACTAAAAGAAGTAAAAGCAAAATCAAGAAGGGTATTGAATTATTTTTTTTATGTACACCTTGGTTGTTTGTCAGAAAGAGAAAGAAAAGACTTCATCTCTCCCAAGACCAACGCTGAATTTCCTGAGGTTAACTCTGTGGCATAGACAGTTTTAGACTGTGATGTACACTGTTAAATTTGGTCTTCTAATACAACCAGCAAGCTACTAGGAGCTTAGTCACTCTACAGATGAGATAACTTGGACATAATGATTAAGTCTACAGTTCAAAGTCAGAATGCTGGTGAAGTGTCACAGAGCCTTGTGACCCAGACCCGCAGCCTGGATGTCATCTGGAAGCCTCTTAGAAGTATACATATCAGATCCACTCCAAACCACAGAAGTAGGCTTTGAAGTTGCCCTCTCCTCTGAGAGCTTAATCATTTTCACTCATTCAGATCAGAGCAAAACCCTTCAAGAGGATATATATATATATATATATATATATATATATATATATATATATATATATATCTCCTTGCTTTTATTCTTCTAAAACTTTATTACCTCATTGTTGAGTAACAGCAGCTACTGGAAACTTCAACCTTTCACTGATCTCTTCTCTGCAATATTATGGAGATTAAGTGCAGTCAATCTCCATTATTCTTGAATTCCATATTGCAAGTTCACTCACTTATTAATATTTGTCTGTAATCTCAAAATAAATGTTCACCACCCTTTATAGCTATTTGTGGAAGTGCACAGAAAGGCAAAAGAGCTAAATTAATGTCACACAAATTCCCATCTACAGTCAAACAGCAAACAAGGCTCTGCCTTATTCCAGTCTTAGTTTTATAGCATTGTATTGTTTAAAAAATATGACTTCTGCGAGAAAAAAAAAAACATTGCCTCTGTGAGAGTTTCATATATGTGTGGATCATATTCACTCCTCCCCTACCTCTCCTTAGACCCACCCTCTCCTCAATTCATGCCACTTTGTGTCCTTTTTATTTTTAAGGCACCAAGACCAAGTTGTGATTCTCAAACATTCTTTGATGTGTGGCATTCCACTGGAGCATGTTTACCTAGCAAGGAAAATTCTTAGAAATCTCTCCTTCTCCCTACCCCTTCTTTCTGTAGGTAATAACTGCCAATAACTCCATGACTATGGATGGTACTCTGTGTACAACTCTCCATGCGGGGGTCTGGCCTGGCTTGCTCTTGCACAGGTCTTGCATATGCTGTTGGGATCATTATGAGTTCATATGTGCAGCTGTCCTACTATAGCCAGAAGACACTCTTTACCTTGTAAGTCATCAGCTGCCTCTGGGTCTTACACTCTTTCCACCCCCTTCTCTGCAATGATCCTTGGGCCTTCGTGAAAGGCGTACTGTAGAGATGGTCCATTTGGGGTTCACCATTCTTCAGTATCTTACTCTCTGAACCTTGGCCAGTCGTGAATCTTTGTGTTCATTACCAACTACTACAAATAGAAACTTTCCAAGTGAGGACTAAGCTATGCATTGATCTATGGTTATAAAGATAAATTATTAGGAGTTTATTTAGTACTATGTCCATTTAGCAGAGCAATAGTAGTGATTTCATTGTTTAGAATGATTTTCCAATCTAATCTAAAATTCTGTCTCTCAATAGCAAATTAAAGGACTCTATAATGTGCCTTGTAGAGAAAATATGCATATCAGCTGCATTCAAGAATGACTTATAGTGCTCCTGACCACAGCATATTATTCAATAAGATATTAGACCCAGAAAATGGCAGAGGAAATTTGAATTTCTGTAACCATTAAAGAAATTTCTAAAGCATCATTCTCAAGCATGATGGGAAGCAGCTGTCTTATGTGTTTGTGAGAACATAATCAATTGAAGAAACTAACAGTGGGAAAGCATTGTTTTAAAGACTAGAAATCAGATAAATATATAGTTGTATTATTCATAGTAAGAAAAATGTTGATCTCTTACCCACTTACATTTAATTAAAATAATATTTCATGTATAATTTCTGATTAGATTTAAAGTCTGCTCTATAGGAGGGAATGCAGGTCTAGTGTTATAAATCTGGCCAAAAGTCCATGGCTGAGAAGGTCAAAGGCCCTAGAGTAGAATTTACTATTGTTATTATTTTGGTAAGTGATCATATTGTCAAACTGCCTTCTAAATATTTACATTTATACACATAGGCCTAAACTACTGTCAGCCTTGGTCAGAGAAGCTTCTTTTTGCAAAGGGCAGTAGCTAACTCAGATATTCATATTCAGCTAAAGTGTTGAGAATAAATAATCATGAGGGTTCCTCTTCCCCTGTCATCATGACTCGGGTAATGATGTGGAAAAAGAGATCAGAAAAACGAGAAGAAGTGCTGAGAAATGTTATTTTCTGGACCTTGCAGAGTTATTGGGTCATAGAGTCGCTGGGATTATGTTCATAAAATCAAGTCAACCAATATTCTGGCATAGATGGGGGAGGAACTCATGAGAGACTACCCCTAACTGAGGAGCAATTGGTCATTGATAGCTTTGGAGGACAAAAATCAGTTTAGGAATGTGTGACTGGCCCCATATGGCACATGGGTAGTTCTAAATGGATTGAGCCTGTTATCAGGAGAGGTAGTAGAAAAGGAGGAAGAGAAGGAAAAAGAGAAGCATAATAATAAGGAGGAGGAGGAGGAGATGAAAGAGAAGGAGGAGGAGCAGAATAAGGAGGAGGAGGAGGAGAAGGAGGAGGAGGAGAAAGAGAAGGAGAATGAGAAGGAGGAGGAGCAGCAGAATAAGGAGGAGGAGAAGAATAAGGAGGAGGAAGAGAATAAGGAGGAGGAGCAGAATAAAGAGGAGGAGGAGGAGGAGAATAACAAGGAGAAGGAGGAGAAGAAGGAGGAGGAGAAGGAGGAGGAGGAGAAAGAAGGAAAGACATGAAATTGGAAAGTTGAGAAGTAGACATATCAGGGGAAATCCTCGCAGAGTTGGAGGGAGCATTAAGAGGTGGGTATAATCAGATTTAATTATATATATGCATGAACTTCTCAGATAATAAAAAACTAAGTGTAATTATTTATAAAAATTTATATTGAACAAAGTGTCTTTAAACAGACGCATCTATTAAGAAATATGATACATTGACTGATGAAGATGTTGTGATTAAAGGCTTATGAGAGGCTAATTCTGTTTTCTCTCTAGGAACAATGGCTCAGTGTTCACTAATTTAGTTATACAACTATATCAAATCATATGAATCAATTGCACTTGTTATGAGCCAGTCATTTTCCCAGGTGTTAGAGATATAATAATAAATAATAAACCATATGGCCCCATCTCTTTGTGGGTTTTATTGGTTACTGAAGGAGGTGGATTTTTATTGTAAAAAGATAAATTGAACAAAAAGTATTCTAAACAAGATAAAAGACAGAAAGTAGTGAGAGTCTTACATGTGACAAAAAAAGACCTGTAAAGACCTCTCTAAAATGGACATTTGAAAAGAGAACTAAGCACAGTGGCAAGCCAGGAGAACACTTCGTGTACTAGACTCTGAATGAACGCAGCTACAAACACTCAGAGGTAAAACCTGACTGAATCTTACTCATCTTTTGTTTCCCTGATATATAACACAAGACTTGGAACCTAGAAGGCACTTACAAACATCTCGATTGACAAGATTATTCTTATTTGAGAACTATAATGTGTCTATAATCAAGAACACCAAGGAAAGAGAGACAGATCTTCTTGGTGTGCTGAGTAATATAATAAAACCATAATACTGAAAGCTGATAAGTCTAAGAACAGGTCTAATGGATCAGGTGATTAGAATGTTATTTCAGCAAATGTGGACGTGGTACCATGGAGATTTATATCAAGTTTGAAAGATGTGAATCATTAGAGATGTATTTGGGTTTCCAAATACTGGCATTGTGTATTTTTGTAATTTAGACAACTATTTAAATTGGCCATGAAATAAATCCTATCAGGGACCTATACTGTTAAGTGTGTTTTGCAGTATACTTCAGTGATCCCACTGTGAAAGTTGTTAATTTGCTGTTTGCAATTTCTTCCCTGAGCATAAGTAAGGCCAACTTGCTGTAAAATAATATGTTGATCAATTAGACATAGGGCTGAGTTTTTGTTGTTCATTTATGTGTTTATTTATTCAGTGGATGGATGATTGAGTTCCTACTGTGGAAACAATACCCAACGTGATACTTACTGAAGATAAATAGGCAATTCATGTGGTGGACAAATGCTAACAACAACAAAATAAGCCCAGAGCTACATGCAGGCTAGGAATAAAGATACAGTATTTTCACTGATTTTGAGATTTTACTCCATCTAAGAAAGATGCATTTAAACAAGAAGATAAATAAGGAAACAGCAGATATCAAGATATCTGGATTCTATGGCAACTTGACAGGATCCAGACTCACCATGGGAAGAAGTGTGAGAGAGTGTTTAGCTTATGCTAATTGAGGTGGGAAGACCCATCTTAGCTTTGGAAAGCACCATTCCAAAGACTAGAATCCTAGTCTGGACAAAAAGAAGAAAGCAGGTTGACATCAGTATTCATATTCCTATGCTTCCTTATTGAAGCACAATGTGTCCATCAGCCTCAAGCCCTGGCCACTGTGACTTGTATGACTTCTAGACTTCTGTGCATAATAGACTGCATCCTAGAACTGTGAGCCACAGGAAACACTTCCTGCTTAAGCAGTTTTCATTAGGCATTTGGTCTCAGAAACAAAGTAAGTAACAATTACAGGTTTCTTTTTGTTGATATTATTTGCTTTTTTTTTGAGATGGGATTTCTCTGTAGAACAGTTCTGGCTGTTCTGGGAGTCACTTTGTAAATTAGGCTGGCCTCAGAATCACACAGATCCACCACACTCTGCTTCCCAAGTGCTGCGATTGAAGGTGTGCGCCACTACTGCCCTGCTTCTGTACGATTTCTTAATATCCTATCGACCTGGGAAAACCAGTGTAGAGATTCAGTTTAATTTTATTGATTTAGAACTTTAGAAAATTTAGAAATACATTTTGCCTACAAAATTTTAAAGCTTGTTTTTAAGATTTCCATCATTAATGAAATAAATCATATAGAGTAAAAGATATTTAGTAAATTGTGTGAATTTAAATGTTCACACAATAAGACATTGTCCATGGGGCCTTAGGTATCAACTCTGTTGCATAGAAATGACTTTCATTTTTACGATATAATAATCTCCAAACTAACATGTAGTTTTGCAGTATTTTCCTAGTCAATAGTACTTGGTCAACCAGTTGGAAGAATAGTCCTTAGAAAACAAAAATATTTGTTCTTATCTGATAAAGGTCCAGTATGATTTTTAAGGTACATGTAGCTATTCGCTGCCTTACTTTCAAGTTTTGGATAATGTTCTTTCAAAACTTTATAAAATTAGTTTATATCTGAACCCCAGACATACTATGTGTGGCAGTTTGAATGTGATTGGCCCCCATAAGCTCATAGGGAGTAGCACTATTAGTAGGTGTGGCCTTGTTGGGAGAAGTATGTCACTGCGGAGGCAGGCTTTGAGATCTCCTATATTCAGGCTATGCCTAGTTCAGTTCACTTCCAATTGCCTGCATATCAAAATATAAAATTCTCAGCTCCTTCTCTAGTACCACACCAGTCTACACACTGCCAAGTCCTGTCATGATGATAATGAACTAAACCTCTGAATTATAAGCCCCCCCAAATTAAATGTTTTCCTTTATAAAAGTTTCTGTGGTCATGTTATCTCTTCACTGCAATAGAAATCCCAACTAAGATACTGTGTCAATTAAAGATGTGATAAGCACACTATGTCAATATAGAATAACATGTTTGTGTCTTCTCACAGTGTCAGAGTTTACTGCATAGCAATTCACCAGGTATGATAGTTTCAATGGGAGAAATTGTCAGGATACTTCCCCTTTGCTTAGTATCCCTGGCCAAGGGGAACCCATTTTATTCCAATCCTATACTAATACTGAAGTTCAAATCATGCATTGCATGCCACATAATAAATCTATCTACCTATTTATCTATCTCTGTGTATACATATATGCATATATAAGCACATACATAAGCATGTTACAGACAATTATGTAGGGTTGAGAGATCATAGCTGAGCTCAAGAAGTTTCAGAGACTTAAGGTATAGGAAAGATGAGAGGCAGGTATCTCTGTGAGAGGCAAGACAAACAAACACTGTGGCTATTCTTAGTCAGACCACGCTGGGTCTGACCCACAACCAGGTTTGAGAGAAAGTTGAAGCGTTGAGCCTTGCTGGCTAGTGGTGAAGGTAAGACTAGGCATAGATGAAGGAATAGACAAACGGATGAACAGCAGGTACAGATAAGAGAGGGGGATGGACATACCGCGATTTGAATAGACCATGTCATCAGCATGGACAGAGCTAAACCAAAGTCCCTGGGACAGCCAAGAGATCTCTGCCTGTTGGCCCTAGATATGCATACTCAGTGATCAAATAACAGGCTGTTGGGTACCACTGTAATCACAATGCTAGGTGTTCACCTCTTTATGGGGTTCAGATGAAAAATTACAGCAACCCTCCCAATGCTACATACACAATAAATAAATGAACAAATGTTGAAAAAGAAAATAGCCCAGGAAACTAACGAAGACATATTCATTCAACAGTGCTTGAAAATTCACATCTTCAATTTATTAGCTATAATCAGCATTTCAGTTATTCCCAGGTACATATAGAGTCTCTCCTTTGTCTCCTGTATCCAATAAATTATGGGGCCTAGTTCTCCTGATATGATTTCAATTTGTTCCTACAGTCTCAGTTCACCCCCTGAATTTACATGTTAACCATCTTTCTATTCCTAGGATTAAATTGCAGAATCATCCTCCATCCTCAAAATGGAGTCTACAGCTCTCTATGAAGTGAAATCTCTTTGGTCAAGACTCAGTATAAACAACCACTGCTTATACAATATGGAATAGCTTATGGAATAGCATAGCCTGTCCTTAAAAAGAGACAACATAATGTCTCATGCTTAATGACAGATGCTTATATATGATTTCTAATTAATCACTAAAGACTCCATCATCTCCACATATATCTCCTTCATAATGCTCACACTCTAAGAGGAAATGTTAAGGAAAGAGCAGCAATAGAAACATCTCTGGCTAATCCACAGAACAGGCACAAGGTAGATCCCTCCACTTCTCCACCATTGACAACAAGCAATATGGAACACCTTAATGGCATCCTTAGATGTAATAGGCCGATCTCTCTGTGGTTTGAGAAACAAGTTGATGCAAATACAAAATAGCATACAGGCTGGCAAGATGGCCCAGCAAGTCAAAGTGCCTGCCACTCAGCCTGACTTCCTGAAGGAGTAACTTGGTGGAAGGAGAGAACTGACTCCCATGTGACTCTCTTCACAAGCATGCTATGTCATGAAACCCTCCCAATGCTACATACACAATAAATAAATGAACAAATGTTGAAAAATAGCCCAGGAAACTAACAAAGACATATTCATTCAACAGTGCTTGAAAATTCACATCTTCAATTTATTAGCTATAATCAGCATTTCAGTTATTCCCAGGTACATAGAGAGTATCTCCTTTGGAATGCTCCATCAGTATACCCCACCATCTTCAACTGATGTTAATATACCGACCTAGCATAATTTAAATATTTTTCTGTATACATTTTTCCTCCTTACAATAAATAAATTACTCAGCTCACAAAATTATCTCAACAGTAAGGCACAAATAAGTACATAACTGTTTGCTGGTTGAAGAGATAAGCAGTTAAACATCTAGAGGTGAAGTGGAGGACAATTAACATCCCAGCCCACTCAATTATCATACAATGCCCACTTTGCAGGGAATTAGAGTTATTGCAATCTGCGACTATGAATAAATGAGTATTTTAGCTCTCCCAGGGTAATACAATAGTCTTGAAAATAATCTTGTTATAAGATTGTGGCTTCATCAGTTATCGTCTACAGTCAGAATAAACACTGGCCATATTTCGATTATATGACTGCTGGAGGGTGCCACATTTGGGTTTTTAATATTGTTACTTTTACAATGCTTCTTCTTCCTGTCTAAAATGGTCTGTGGAATAAGTCTTAGTAAAGAGACCCCAGCTCACTTTCAATGCTGTCTTTCTTTGGCGAATTTTAGCAGCAAATAAATTAACTTGTAAAAAACTGCCCAAAAGGAAATGTTTTCTGAAGTACTTGTGGCACGATGCTTTTCAATGTAAATGGACTCCTAGGACAACGTGGTCTCTCTGACACACAGCCGTGCTGGAAACACTTACGGCCTGCTTAAGCCAAGCTCCGAAGTGGCAGAAGAACAGCAGAGAACACTTTGTGTGCTCTCAGCCTCACGCAATGCAGAGGAGCATTTTGTTTGTTTGCTATGTTTAACAAAAATCTTCTTCCTAGGACATTTTGACCCAGTTCTTTGAATCTTTAACAACTGAGTTGCTGATTTTCTCTGCAGCTGCCAAGGTTCAGAGGAATTTTTTTTTCTTTCTTCATTTGACCAGCAGACAAAGGCAAAACTAAAATGCATGATAGTGTTGGAGAAGACTAACTACAAAAGAAAGCCTTGGAGGGCCCCAAATAGTGGACCATATGTGAAATCAAATGGGCCAGCCATTAGCATCAGCTGTGAACATATTGCACCAACAGGGAATGAAAAGAAAACATTCAACTACCAACTGTTATAATCTGTAAATAGTCAAACTAATTCCTGTGGGCTCCACAAATACATGCAAAGGGTGCTCCTCGGGACCCCATTGTCCCGATCACAGGTAAAGTGGCTTATTTGTTTCTTGAAAAACAAAGTAGAACAGAAAGGCTGAATAAAAACAGAAATCCACAGGGTTTAAAAAACCCAGGGATTCACTAAACTCTATCCAAAGATTACAAACTGAGGCTAATGAAAGGGTAGAGAATTTCGATGCAACTTTTTAACACAAATATCCCAATCCTAAAATTCCCTACAGTCAAAAACTGGCACTGAACCCTAGGAAATTTATAGAACACACCAAAGCTCCCGAGAATTTAGCTTGCAGCTGGCAAGGGTTTCACCTACCTTCCAGTTGCCTCTCGTTCAATAATGTATGTAAGGAACAGATGGGTAGAGCTCCTAGGTAGACCAGGCTCTCTACTATCAGTATAATGAAAAACCGGACGTTGAATATTTAATGGCAGAAAAAAGTGAAGTCTCAAGAATAAGATTAGATGCTATATGTACAATATATAGTATTGCTTTAACTTAGATATTTAATTTTAAAACAACATGTAATATTCACTAGGAAACTTCAAAAACCTAATTAACTGTTTGAAATGCATATATAAATACATATACATACACATATACACACAAAATTAGTCATGTTGTATTTAAAACAAATACTCTATATATTGTTCTGTTAAAATTGCTTGCATGCAATCAGTACTAATTATCTAAAAGTCTTACTGTGGTAAAAAAAAAAGCCAAAGTATTTTTTATAGAGGATAAACATTCAGCTCTGGGTATTTATTATTCGCCTTTTGTATGTGATGTGATCTATGTGTGGAATGTGTGTGCATGTGATGTGCATGTGTGGTATGTGATGTGGTATGTGTGATGTGTATGTACATGGTATGTGATGTCTGTGATATGCACATTCATTTATCAATCACTAGGTGGCATTTTTGGGAGATTGTCAAGGCAACCTCTCAAGGTAACAATCAAAATGGAGTGCTGGGCTGAGTATTCTAAAGCAAAATGTTAAACTGAGTCTGGATGTTAATTTCTTACTAAAGCAAAGCATCAACACTCTATAGAGAAAAATAATAAAATATTGGGTCTTTATAGGAAAAAAATCACAAAATTCAGAATGGTATTCAAAACCACTCAGTTTATGGACCAGGAAAATGTTCCTCATTCATTAGACAAAGGACAATCAATCAATAGTAACCTCCAGATGACTCAGATGCTAGAATTAACAAGTGAGGATTATAACGGAGCTGTTATAACTAGGGTCATTTAAGTAAATGAAAAAATGATTGTAATAATTTGAAAATAGACTTTACCAGTCAGAACATAGAAACTATAAAAGTGGTCAAATAGAACTTCTAAAGCTACACATTATCATTATAAAATGTGAATTTTTTAAGTTCAGTGGCTGGGCTTAACAGAAGAATATCATCGCCAGAGAAACTACTGAAAAACTCAAGGGCATATCAGTAGCAGTTACCCAATGTGAAGAATAGAGGAAAAGGTGAGCAGAACCTTCAAGCCCTATAGGATGGTTTCAGAACTTCTAATTTATGTGTAGTTGAAGTACCAAAAGAAGAGAGACAGATGGGATGGAAACATATTGCTGAAAGTCATAAATTTACAGATCTGAGTTGCTCAGCAAACATCAGAGAGGATAAATATGTATAAATCCACAGCTAGGCACAACACATTTAAGTTACTGAAAATCAAAGAGGAAGGAAAAGTTCTTGAAAGTAGTAAAAGTAAAATGACATTTTACACAGAATGAGCAATGATTCAAATTTCCACTTCCTTCTTGTTCTGAACTATGGAAGACAGAAGATGGCCATGCAACATGTTTGGAGTGCTGAAATAAAAACATCAGCTCCATCCCATACACAAGAAATATTCTTCA
Source organism: Ondatra zibethicus (assembly GCA_004026605.1). Classification (NCBI taxonomy): domain Eukaryota; kingdom Metazoa; phylum Chordata; class Mammalia; order Rodentia; family Cricetidae; genus Ondatra; species Ondatra zibethicus. Next base: position 20,970 of record PVIU01012481.1, on the reverse strand, counting down.
ATAACGAATGTAGCAAAAGAAATTTCCTATTTCAGAAACTGCAAGAATCTGATTCCAGCATAAATGAATGAAAAGAAATGCTAAACAAATTTGTTTAGACTGAAAGGAAATAACACTAGATTAAAAGCTCATCTCCAGGAGGAACAAATGCAGCATTAAAATGCTTAACTGTCTCTGTAAGTACACTATTTTCCTCCAGTTCTATAAAATTTATGTGGTCAGTTATAACAAACATCCCATGGAGTTGCACCATGGCTAATAATTTATCCAAATATACTATAAATAATAAACAGTATAAAAAACATGGATGATAAATTAATCTGTAGGATAAACAATTACTATAAACATACAAAGACTATATTTACATTGAGAATGCAAAATATAAATATATTAAAGTCAAATTTTATGAAAAGTCTAATCCAAAACAAAGCAGAATGAATGAATAATGCAAGTCATAAAGAACTAAAAATTTTCTTAAATGATAGACACAAATAGAATCATCTAGATAATTATAAACAATATTAATGGAATACAAATTAAAATTTAAATGTCAAAATTATTTAGATGAATGAAAATAGAAAACCTAACTAAGTGCTGTCTAATGGAGGTGTACTTAAATTTTAAAGATACAGGTAAGTAGAAAGGCAATAGTTATAAAATGGCATACAACTCACAGAAATCAAAAATAAGCAGAGTAGCTAGATACTAAAAGATAAAAAGGTAAAGATAAAGAAGATAATAATCATTCCAAAATAATTAATGGGCTAATTCATCAAGAAGGCAATCTTAAAATCACAGAAAAAATGGGGGGATTTTATAAGGAAAACAGGCAATGTCAATATCATAATTGGGATTGTAGCACGATTCTCTTGGCAGTTCAAATCAAACAATTAAACAAATATTTAATAAACATATAAATAATCTGGAAATTTCATCAAGACTAAATAAATATTCATAGACCATTATAATCTACAACTAGATAAAGCAGACTACTTTTTATTATGTATGTGTTTGTGTGTGTGAATGAGAAAGAGAGAGAGAAAGAGAGAGAGAGATCATGGTATCTATTGAAAGAAATAGGTAAATTTAATCAACATTCTTCAGACATGAATTATAATGTTGTTGTTGATAAGGGCAATATTAAGGAATCATCAATCGATTGGAAAATTGATTATGTATTGATTGACTTTAGAAAGTGTTGTAAACAGAGGCTCACAGAAACCAAAATCTTTTTCTGAGGAGCATTGATCCATTATCCACAAGTTCAATATTTGTACTAGGAATCAACTGTACATGAACAGACAGTCAATGCACTAAAGCATACCCAACACAACAAAGGAAACACAAATTAAAGCAATCATGAGAAACCACTACAGACCCAACCAAAAGGGTTAGCATTAAACTGGAATGAAAAAAGCTTATACACTTGTAGAGAAACTGAGAAAGGTATAAAATGGTGTGGCTGTTAGAAAGTATAACATGCAACAATGCAATAATCCATCAACTCTACTTCTAGCTATTTATACAAAACATAGGAAATTTTTCATAGCAGCTGTATTCTCAATAGAGCAATCTAGAAATATCACAGGTTTCCATTCTCAGATGAATGTCAGATAAATAAACCAATATATTTGTAGAATGGAACATAATACACCTCAGATATTCAGCAATTTAAAAGTAAAATGGCTATGCATACAACTAATAACATGGACCTCTACATTGCTACATGGCAAATAAAAAGAACTGCAGAAAAATAACAGACCACATGGTTTCCTTTACAAGGAAGTATGTGTGTTGTATTGGAAGTGCTTCTGAGAGCAGGGAACACACTGAGACCACAGTCTAGCTGGGAACACTCTAGGGTCATGGGAAAGTTATAGAGAGAGACTTAATTTATGTGCACTAATAAAGTTGTCAAAGCTCTGTGACTTTATTGGCAATACATTATTCCATACTTCACTTCAATATGCAAACTGAAGCATCTAGTAGGATTGTTATAAGAAACTTACTGGGAAATGTGTCAAAAATACAGTTTACAGAAGACTAGATAGATATTTTAAATAAGCAGGTATATGAGAATCAAGTCTCAGTGTCAATCATCACACAGAAGAAGGGGATAAAAGCCAATAGGACAGTCACTGTGATGCCTTTAAATTTTTAAATGACAAATACCTTTTGCAATAAAGCACTGAAAATTAAATAAGACTGACAATAAGCCCAAGCTCATGCTTATAAATGAATATTTCTGAAGCAAAAACCACGTGAATCTACATAACTTAACTTTGAACCACTGTTGGTGGTGGTGGTTTTCATAAAATAAAATAAAAGATGTGCTCCTTTGTGGAACACTCTTAAGAAAAGTTTGTGGATCACAGTGGGGAAATTGGTGTTCTCGCTTGGCTCCCTCCCTTTAAATTTTAAGGAAAAGACACAAAGGGAGGGTCTCACTTTGTGGTCCAGGTTGGACTAGAGCTAGCCATCTCGTCCAAGCTGGTTTTGAATCTTCAGTGATCCTTCTGCCTGGATCTCCAAAGCTCAAACAGTTCAAGCACCATCACACTTAGAAAATGTGGCTATCAAATCTAGAACTTCATGTATGGTAGGCAAGCACTCAACCAAACGAACTACCTCACAAGCCTCCAGAAAAGACCGGTTACGGAAAACATCACAGTGAAGTTCAAGGTTTGCAACTGAATGTCTCAATTACAGAAGTAAATGATCAAGCCCTTTTGACTGCTGAGGTGACTTTCGTTTTGAATCCAACCCTCCTATATATTCATTTTTGAAATATAGAGCAGAGAATTCAGCCAGAAAACTAAGAGCTTATTTAGGCTGCTTCCAGAAGAACTTCCTGTAACAGAGCAGAATGCCCCTGCCCTTGCTCCACAGAATTGCTGTGCTGAAATGTCCAGTCTGCTTACATCAGGCCTCCTTCTTTTAAATGGCCATGGTCATTTTTCTTGCGGTTGCTGCATGATTGCATACTGGTGATATGGTGGTGGTTTGGTGCAATCAGTTGTCCAATCTGTAGACAAATGGTAACCCTACTGCTAACTGGGTTTGATGATGACAATCAGTCTCAGGATATGGGAAGATTATGTTAATGATTATAATCAGAGATTCCCAAGTCATCCTAGATCTGTTATGGAATACTGGATCTTCTGACCTGACTATTATTTTTTTAGCAAGATATTTTTATATCTAATATCACCTGGAGACCTTTGTGTACATAAAGCCTTATTTGTAATTCTTGGCATTCTAGATGATTTTTCACTGTCTTTTTTGTTTTTTATCTTTATCTCCACTTATGTATCTAAAGTGACAACCCAATGGCTAACCAGATGGAGAAAAATGAGTTTCCTAGAACACTTGAGTTTATGTATAAAGTCAAGCAAAAGGACTCGTAGCAGTGTAAATCATCCAAATGTTTTCTTACAATCCTAAAACTTTTGGTTATCATTTGACAGATGCCTAACAACAGGAATTTTTACACTGCAGGTTCTTATGTTAAGATTAGATTGATAATAATTGACAGTTTTACTCAATTCCCTGTTGTATAGAAAGTGTCTGGAAAAGTCACGAAGTTGACTGAAAAGGGATATTTAGCTATTTTTCCCTAATATTGTTTGGCTTAATTAGATGCATAGTTCAATATCGTTTAAATGTCCAGTTCATCTTCCTCATCATGCTCAGTAGCCACAAAATAAAATCCGACCTTAAAATTCACCTTATCTGCTTTTTCGTTGATAGCTGTTATTTGATCCCTTTGTGCCATCACAAAGGGCATGATTAGATAGGCAGGAATCAGCTTTTGGTCATTACCCCAAACAAATCCACTCTCAAAAAATAAAGTTGTTTTGCTACTGAACTGTTTTTGAAAGCTTTTAAGTTCTGGAGACAGATTTCAAAAACATCCCAAAACTTTACCGAGCATTGGTAAATGGTTGTGTAACACTAGAGTATAACCACTCTAAAGAAGGATGAGACTGCATCATATTTAAACGACATTCCAGGCATTCAAAGGAACAGGACTCCAAAATACTCAGAAGAGAAGTTCCAGCACCAAAGTATGGATAAAGGATATCTGCAGTGTAAACTCTACTCTTTATTTAAAAGCCAGTGCACTAAATTATAGTCATATCTGATAAATGCATGTTAATGTTTAGCCTTACATATATTTAAGGTTCTTTGTATTTTAGTCCTAATTCATCATTATTTCTAAAGCATTCTCTACCAACTGCCATTTGAGGAATAAAGATTAGATTTGTATCCCCCTTTCCTTTTTTCCAAGTTAATAAATATTCATTTTCACCTTCCCCATTATCGTCACTGTGATTACTCAAATCCAGGTCTCATGTGATATATTTTTTAGTTCCATCTGCTTTATGTCTCATAATTAATTATTGAATTTGTCTAGATAATTATATAATTATTCTTTTGACAATGTGATTACAAAGCCTTAAATATACAACAACAGTATCTACACATAGAGAATCTATAATGAATCAATAACACAAAATCCAAATATTCATACATTTGGAAATATAAATATACTCTGATAACAATGTATATGCTAATTAGGAGATTATCAAAAGGATAGTATGAAAGAAAGCAATGCTGCAAGTAAAGATGATGGCAATCAGCACTCTACCAAATGTGGGGAGCAGTTACGTGAGCAAAAGACATGTGAGGTTATGTATTACTAAAGGAAAGAAAGGAGAGATTGGGAATTGGCTCAGTTACAAAGTGTGAGCATGAGGGCCAGAGTTTGGATCCCTGGAGCTTATAGTCGAACCTCACCAAATAGAGGAGATCTGGGTTCACTGAGAGACCCGGTGTCAAAACGTAACATAGAGACTGATCAAGAAAAGCACCTGACAGAGATTTCTGGAGTTTACAGACACAAACACACACATGCACACCCCACATACCCGTCTACACACACACACACACACACACACACACACACACACACGCACACAAACGGAGAGGAAAAATAAAGGAAGCAAATCTGCCAGAATATTAGCTGTGATGAACTCTAGATGTTGAAGGTGTGGGGTATTGCTAGTTCCTTCTTTGGGATGCTTGGCCTATTCTTTTTAAATTACAAAGAGTGAGAAGAAAAGAGAAAGGGATGATAGAGGAAGGGAAGAAAGACTGAGGAAGAAAAGCAGTAAGGAAGGGAAGGGGGAATGAAGTGTGGAGGAAAGGTCAGAAGAAGGGAGAAGGGGAGGAGTTAAGGAGGAGATTTTCTTGATGATTGTTTGTGCAATGTATTTTTAAAACTAAGAACATTGAGAAAATGTGAAATTTGGTGTGATGATAAGAGCAACAATGAGGACTGGGAATACAGTTCAAGGATGGGAAGCTCTGGTTAAATCCTCAGTACTGTAGAAAATTACAGTGACAATAATAATGATGGTGAGAGTGAATTAAGAAGGATCAAGACAAAGAGAGGGGGTAAGGAAGGAAGAGAGGGAGGAAGGGAGGAAAGAAGGAGAAGAAGAGGAGAGAGAAAGGGAGGAAAGGAGGGGAGGAAAGAAGAAAATTTTACAAACTTCCATTCTCAGTGGAGATGAGGATAGAAAGGATTTACTACATTGCTGTCTCAGCAGGATACAAGAAACACTTATTAGATATAATTATTAAACTACTATAGACTACTATCATAGACTACTCTGAGCATCCGAAGGAAGTAATTTCTTCCCTGAAACAAATTCTGAGTAAAATCTACATTTAAAACTGAATATCAGGTTCAAAAGTTGATATGTCTCCTGGGACCTGTCCTGAAAGCTGAGCTAAATGGTATCAATTTAGAATAAAAGGAAAAGAACCAGGGCTGTGGCCACCAAGGAAGTAGTACTGAGTAGGTAGAAGAGAATAGCTAATATTCCTAGATTATTTTCCTCCGCTTTTATGCACACATAAAATAGTATACTAACTGGTTAGCCTTGCTTTATTTAAGTACTTAGTCTGTGTAAGTTCCCCCTTGGCTCCATCAGTACTTTGGCAGACCCTTGCCCATCAAGTTACATTTGTTTTGGAGAGTTTCTACTGCCTGTGGATTTTTCTGTCTCCAGAGTTCACCATTCTGTGCTTTTGTGTGCCAAAGCATGCTCTGTAATCCACCTGCTCCAAGAAGCAGCTCTTGATGATTCCTAACCTTCAGTGATCATGCATTGAAACTTTCCCAAATTGATGGACAGGTCTGCCACGACTCTCTTTTCATATTCCATATTAATAACTATCAAAGAGCATTTCTCAGTGAACATCAAACACTTGACATGTCTATTTAAACATATTTAGATAGACAATACAAGTGTACTTAAATATATTTTCAAACATAGTTAACAAGCAGAGGTGTCATAGAGGGTACAAAGCACCTTGATGGAATCATATCTCTTGTCTTTTACGTAAGAAGTAAAAATATATTGACATTCAAATTTCACCCTGATTGTCTTACCAAAGCCTTTCTCCTTTAATTTATGTCCTCCAGTCACAATACTACACTATCAAAGATATCATTTATTTCAGGTTTAAGAAAGCCAAGTGACCTAGATACAAGTTTTTCTAAGGGAACTGTACCAGAACTCTTTGGCACAAAAGAACTTCCATTCTTCATTGCATATGAAAGGCAAATTACCTTAGCAGTTCGCCTCCAAGAGTGGATAATGAATACAATGGTCAGAATCCAGCATAAGTAACACATGACCCCCTCCCCCTTTCCTTTTGGGTTCTACAGTGTTACTTTTGAATCTGGCCTTTATTGAAAATGGTTATTTGAAAAGACCCAATGTAGACAATAAAACTGTGTTGCGCACAGAATATTGCAATTCAGTTCTTAGAGCCTACCAGTGGGCCCTGCAGAGCACGGTCTATGCTCACAGTCATGTGAAGAATTATCTGAACTAACGGAAGGGAATAGAAACAGGGCCCTTCAAATAACGAACCTCAATCTCTGTCCTTAGTGCATGTCTACTTAACAGACATGCTTATATTACAGGTGTGGAAAGCTGTTTCTGCCAGTCAAAAGCCTGTGGTGTCAGCGCTCACGAAGGACTTTTAATTAAGCAGGGTATGCGGTTATGTCAACAGGACATGAAAGGCAACACTTGCCAAGCCTTCCACACTGCAGACTTCAAGTTCTAGCCCAGATCAGCAGGATGTGTGCACAGTCTGGGAAAGGTTTAAGCCACCATAACCTGTAAGTACATGTCCCCCAAGGGAAAAAAAATTAAGTTCTTCTTTCAGCACTGACAGCGCTTTAGAGACCAAGTCAAAGGAAAGTAACCCCAATTCAGAATTTCCCTCCCTCCTCTGCAGACCTCAGAGTTATGAAGGAGGGATTATTTTAATTTAATGCTCTTCCTGACCCTCTCTTATTGTTCCTCCACATTTTGATCTCAGACCCTGGCAGCCACATCCTCCCGTCCTCCCACCGAACATCATGGACAACAAGGGGAGGCAGAACTCTTGGTTGAGTTTTCCTGTGGCCTACTTCTGCAGCTGGCGCCTCATCCCCTGCTGCACTAAATCGACACTTCTGGAAGCAGCAGCTTCGGAGTGAGTGACGAGAGCCATTGCTTGCACAAGTGTCAATTTAGTGCAGCAGGGGACAGAGTCGCAGCTGTAGCGGGAGAGAGGCCTATTCCAACTTAGAAAACAATTGCAAAAATATACCAGAGGGAGGGGAGCCTGGCTGGGGAAGAGAGAGGATCAGAAAAGCAAGAGAGGGAGGAGCAGAAAGCAGAAAAGATAGGAGTAGGGAAGATAAATCAGTAAATAAAAGCCTAAAAAAGATTGAATTAAATAGTTTTGTCCTAGTCTAGAAATATCTTGTTTCTCTAAACTTAGATATATACCTTTTACATAGCTATATTTTATATGCAATATGAAGCTGCCATCAACCAGGATCTCTCAAAAGAAAACAAATCGCCAAAAGGTTGGGCCAATAAATTCTAACCTGATGCCCAGCGTCAGATCTGTTGAGTGCAACTTTTAAGACCTGATTCTGAACTGTCTCAGTAAAAGCATGAGAAAGAGGCAACGATAAATGAGATTTGTTACTCACACACAATGGTGTGTTATCAACACAGAAAGAACAAGTTAATTATAAAGATGGAAACAAAAGAATTAACTACCAATATGAATATGAATGTATGTGCATGTGTATACACATATGAATATGTGGTGATATGTACATATATTGTTTATACATATGCACAGAGAAATGGGTATATACATATGTATCTATATATACATACACATATATCTACATACATACATATAAAACATTAGATATGCCTCAGAATTCACTTTGTGAGTCTTCCACTTTTTAAGGGGAAATGTGCTTTCTAACAGATTCATGTAGTGACATTTTCCTCTATTGCAGAGATTCACAGCAAACTGTCCTCACATCTACCGCTCTGTCCATCTGCTCAGCTTTATTTTTGAGGAAGATAAGAGCAAATAAACATCTATTAAATGCTAACTTGGTTTGGGCACTTGTGTGCATGAAATCATTGAATTCTCGTGAATTCAAAGTATTCATTTTGCCTTGTGCTGGTTATGACAATAATGTAGGGAAACCGCCACATTGTCAAAGATAAGAGAGCTCCCCCACAGTGGTGCAGTACTTGGATGGAGATGATGACCAAGCTGCTGTCTTATAACTGGGTTGTCTTCTCCTAGCACAGTCTGCTTCTGTAAGTAGGCAGATAGTCAACAAAAGAACTTTCCACACTAATTAGTAAATGACAGAACACCTACAGAACTGTGTAACAAGTCAGCTCTTTCCTTTGAACATAGAGGGTAAGATGCTTGTCACAGTTATTCTGTGTTCCAACTGCAGTGGCTCTTACATTGCTTTTCTCTTCAATACGTCTATCTTGGCGTGTACCTCACACTAGCAGATGAAGAAGTCCTCTCCGTAGTCCCAAATGAACAGTATTCATTAATTTCCACTATAATATATTGGCTGAATTTAATGCTTGGAAGTTAACAAATTACAGGCTAAGGGAAAGTCTTTCATGTAACTAGTTTTGTATAAAGCTGAAGTGTGAAGTTGCAGGATGAAAGGGTGTGGATACATGCACTTTGAACTTTGATAACTATTCCCAATGTGGCCTTCAAACATCTTGAGGAAGTTTTCACTCCCTCCTATATTTAGATATGCCTGTTTTCCCACTCTGTGGCTAACATAAACTCTGGCTCTTTGCCAAAGTGACAAAACTTATGTTTTAACTTTAGTTTTCATTTCTCTCATGTGAGCAAGCTTGAATATCCTGGAATCTTAGAAACCTGCTTTCCTGGTCTTTGAAGGACATGTTCGTTTTTTTGGCACAAATTTGGTTTTGTATGTCATCTCATTCTCACTAACTTGCAGGTACTTATTTGGGATCAAGAAACTTGGAAATTATTACAAATGGAATTAATATCAGCATGTTTTTGAATTTCCATATCTGAAAAAGATAATATTTTCTCTCTTGTACCACCTAATGTGATTTTAGACTTTATCGATAAAAATAACTTTATGGCTAAATATATTCATGGATTTTATAATTAATTTATATTTTCCCATTGTTGTTTTAAATAGCCTATTTTCCCACCTTATCTTTTATCTGACTCTCATTTGTATATATTAGGACTATTAATTCCTGTTTATTTATTTTATACTCAGACACTTAATTTTCCCTGAGTGTATTTGAGATTTCCATGTAAGTATAAATAATTGTGATTTCTTCTACCATATATATTATGTATATATTATATATCTATATAATATCTAGAATATTATATATAACACAATATGTGGTATACACAATATCTAGAATATTATATATATACAATATTTAGGATATATACCTAAATCTATATAATTTTTGGAATACTATATATATTTTTTCTTTTACTTGACAATTACAAAAGGTGATTTTGGCTCAGCAGTAAAGCTCCTGCCTAGAATATCCACAGTCATTAAAAATAGATAATATAATTAAAAAGCATTTCCTCAACCTCAATTTAATCCTTTTGTCATCTAAGGAACTGAAGCTTGCACTTGTTATCTTTTGGGATAGCTGACATGACAAAAACAAGTAAGGGGAAATGTTGATGAGGAGGCAGAGAAACCAGGTTCTGCAGATGTTGCTGGTATGAAAACATTGCAGCTGTTTTAGAAACCATTTTTGATAGCACCTCAAATATTGAAACATGGAGGGCTCGTATAATCTAGCATTTCCAAGCCTAGGAGCAATGAATACTTTCCCATAGTTTGTTATTAATAATTCACACATTGGACACAACACAAAGTTTATCTTCTGATGGATTAATAAATAACTGTATGAAAATGAATAGACTCCTAATACATGGATGAACCCAGAAAATATCATACTAAGAAAAAGATGCTCGATTGAAAATGATGGTATGCCTATATTATTTTGTTTATATGAAAATGTCTCAACGAGGCAAAATGACACATACAGAAAGTGAATTTTTGGTTGATCAGGGATGAGGAAAGGGAGGAAGAAATGGCTTCAGGAAAAGAAAGGGCTTTGAACAGTATTGGTTTTCTTTATAGGGTTATAAACTTCAAAGGTGGTGAAGATTTCACGAGTCTATAAATATGCTAAAAGCATTAAATTGTATGTAGTTGGCAGGTAAATGCTCCTAAATAGATGCTTAGTTAATACCACATGCAAATTTCCATTTTTGTTTTCTATACAGAAACCAATGAATAGAAAATATATGTCCATTAAACACTAATTTATTTATTCAACAACCATTCAATAAATACTCATTATTTCTCAAATAATGCATATGGTACAACAGGCAAATTTAAAAAGACAAATTATTCTGAAAGAATTGGCAGAGGGGACTGACATCAGTGTAATTGAAACCAGAAGATGATACATGTCAGTTCATGGTGGTGAAAGGTCAAAATGGTCAAGGGGGAACATTGGTACTCAACAGCATTGTGTGCAGTTCAAGGCTTTAGGTGTGTAGACATAATGGGAGATAATTGCTTAAGAAGAAGCAATTTCCAATGCTTTCCATGTACTTTCTTCATTGTAGCTAGGTAAGTTAGGTTACCAAGACTTGATATATAAACTTTCCCATTACATGAGAAAACTGAGTGTTGTAAAGCAATCTCACAACTTTTGACCTCTTATTCTAATTCTGGTAGATGTATTCAACATTCTTTCTGTAGGTTGTCACTTAGACAAGACACAGTCCAGACACTAGATGGAAGGAAAGTGTTGAACAGACAAAGTGGAGAGGCACCTTAGATCCAAACAACCAAAAAATTGAATTTTCGAGATGACGGTATTACTAGTAGAGCGTGTCTTGTTTGAATAGCTTTATCCTATATTCATTTTTTTCTAGTCTTCTAAAAAGCAATACTTGCTCTTAAAGATTTCCTAATAATCTAGTATCATGAAGTGCTTTCTGCCTATTGTTTGACAATCATTCCTTCTCCTATACAATACCTCAAGTTTAAAGAATAGTCACATTACGCATGGAGGAGACTTCTAAGGGAGGTTTGACATATTTTAAATGATCATTCTGTTGAAAAATTCTGAATTTAAAAATGAGAATGCTTACAGCTCAAAGATCAAAAAATATATTCATCAAAATTCTAGAAGAAAACATTCCCAACCTAAAGAAGAATATTCCTATGAAGGTACAAGAAGCATACAGAACACCGAATAGACTGGATCAAAAAATATAATATTGTCATATAATAATCAAAACAAAAAACATATAGAACAAAAGAAAGAATATTAAGAGCTGCAAAGGACAAAGGTCAAGTAACGTATAAAGGTAAACCTATCAGAATTACACCTGACTTTACTATGGAAACCATGAAAGCCAGAAGGTCTTGGATAGATGTGTTTCAGACACTAAGAGACCATGGATGCAAGCCCAGACTGCTGAACCCAGCAAAGCTTTCTTCCACCACCGATGGAGAAAACAAGATATTCCAGGACAAAAACAAATTTAAACAATATGTAGCCACAAACCCAGCCTTACAGAAAGTACTAGAAGGAAAACCACAACACAAGGAAGCTAACTACACCCATAATAACACAGACATCTGAAAACCCTCCACCAGCCCTACTCAAAGAGGGAAACAAACAAACAATACCACCAAATAAATAAATAACCGGAGTTAACAACCACTGGTCATTAATATCACTTAATATCAGTGGACTCAATTCACCTATAAAAAGGCACAGGCTAAGAGAATGGATATGAAAACAGGATCCAACATTCTGCTGTTTACAAGAAACACACCTCAGCCACAAAGACAGATATTATCTCAAAGTAAAGGGTTGGAAAAAGGTTTTTCAATCAAATGGACATAAGAAACAAGCAGGTGTGGCTATACTAATATCTACCAATATTGACTTCAAAATAAAACCAATCAGAAGAGATGGAGAAGGACACTTTATACTCATAACAGGAACAATGCATGAGGATGAAGTCTCAATCCTGAATATCTATGCCCCTAATATAAACGCACACAAATATGTAAAAGAAACATTACTAGAACTCAAATTACACATCAAACCCCACACACTAATAGTAGGAGATTTCAACACTCCTCTCTCACCAATGAACAGGTCAACCAGACAGAAACTTAACAGAGAAATAAGAGAAATAACAGAGGTAATGAATCAAATGGACTTAACAGACATTTATAGAACATTCCACCCAAACAAAAAAGAATATACCTTTTTCTCAGCATCTCATGGAACCTTCTGGAAAGTTGATCACATATGTGGTAACAAAGCAAACATCCACAGATACAAAAAAATAATAACCACCTGTGTCTTATCAGATCACCATGGAATAAAGTTAGAATATAACAACAATTCTCCCCCCCCCACACCCAGAAAGCCTATAAACTCATGGAAACTGAACAGTCAACTACTGAACCAACTACTGAAGAAATAAAGAAAGAAATTAAAGTCTTCCTTGAACTCAATGAAAATAAAGACACAACATACCTAAACCTATGGGGCACTATGAAAGCAGTGCTAAGAGGAAAGTTCATAGCACTAAGGGCCCGTGTTAAAAAAAAAAAAAAAAGAAAAAAGAAAGCTCACATTAGAGACTTAACAGCACAGCTAAAAGCTCTAGCAAAAAAAAAAAAGAAGAAGCAGACTCACCCAGAAAGAGTAGAAGACAGGAAATAATCAAACTGAGGGCTGAAATCAACCAAATAGAAACACAGAAAACAATCCAAAGAGTCAATGAAACAAAGAGCTGGTTCTTTGAGAAAATCAACAAGATTGACAAACCCCTATCCAAACTAATCAAAAGGCAGAGCGAGAACATGCAAATTAACAAGATCAGAAATGAAAAGGGGGACATAACAACAGACACTGAGGAAATTTAAAGAATCAGTAGGTCTTACTACAAAAGCCTGTATGCCACAAAGTTGGAAAATGTAAAAGAAATGGACATTTTTTTTAAGATAAGTACCATAAACCAAAATTAAAGCAAGACCAGATTAACAATTTAAATAGACCTATAAGTCGTGAGGAAATAGAAGCTGTCATCAAAAACCTCCCAACCAAAAAAAGCCCAGGACCAGATGGTTTTAGTGCTGAATTCTACCAGAACTTTCAAGAAGAGCTGATACCTATACTCCTTAATGTGTTTCACATAATAGAAACAGAAGAGTCACTGTCAAACTCTTTTTATGGAGCTACAGTTACCCTGATACCAAAACCATACAAAGACTCAACCAAGAAAGAGAATTATAGACCAACTCACTCATGAACACCGATGCAAAAATTCTCAATAAAATACTGGCAAACCTAATCCAAGAACACATCAAAAAATTTATTATGATCAAGTAAGCTTCATCCCAGAGATGCAAGGCTAGTTCAATATACAAAAATCTATCAATGTAATCCATCATATAAATAAAATGAAAGAAAAAAACATATGATCATTTCATTAGATGCTGAAAAAGCATTTGACAAAATTCAACACCCCTTTATGGTAAAGGTCTTGGAGAGATTAGGGATACAAGGATCATACCTAAAGATAATAAAAGCAATATACAGCAAGCCAACAGCTAACATCAAATTAAATGGAGAGAAACTCAAAGCCATTCCACTAAAATCAGGAACAAGACAAGGCCAAGGCTGTCCATTTTCTCTATATCTCTTCAACAAAGTGCTTGAAGTTCTAGCAACAGCAATAAGACAACATAAGGAGATCAAGGGGATTCAAATTGGAAAGGAAGAAGTTAAACTTTCATTATTTGCAGATGACATGATAGTGTATATAAGTGACCCCAAAAATTCTACCAAAGAACTCCTACATCTGATAAATACCTTCAGTGAAGTTACAAGATACAAGATCAACTCTAAAAAATCATTAGCCCTCCTATACACAAAGGTTAAAGAAGCTAAGAGGGAAATCAGAGAAACTTCACCTTTCACGATAGCCACAAATAGCATAAAGTATCTTGGGGCAACACTAACCAAGTAAGTGAAAGATCTATTTGACAAGAACTTTAAGGCTTTGAAGAAAGAAATTGAAGAGGACACCAGAAAATGGAAGGATCTCCCATGCTCCTGGATAGGAAGGATCAATATAGTAAAAATGGCAATCTTACCAAAGAAAATCTATAAATTCAATGCAATCCCCATCAAAATTCCAACACAATTCTTCACAGACCTTGAAAGAATGATACTTAACAACATATGGAAAAGCAAGAAACCCAGGATAGCCAAAACAATCCTATACAATAAAGGAACTTCCAGAGGCATTACCGTCCCTTACTTCAAACTCTATTACAGAGCTACAGAAATGAAAACAGCTTGGTATTGGCATAAAAACAGAGACATTAACCAATGGAATTGAATAGAAGACCCAGATATTAACCCACAAACCTATGAACACCTGATTTTGACAAAGGAGCTAAAATTATACGATGGAAGAAAGAAATCATCTTCAACAAATGGTGCTGGTATAACTTGATGTCAACCTGCAGAAGAATGAAAATAGATCCAAAACTCAAGTCCAAATGGATTAAAGACCTCAATATAAACCCGACCACACTAAACCTGATAGAAGAGAAAGTGGGAAGTAGACTGCAACACGTGAGCACAGAAGACCACTTCCTACATATAACCCCAGTAGCATAGACAATAAGAGAAACAATGAATAAATGGGACCTCCTGAAACTGAGAAGCTTCTGTAAAGCAAAGGACACTGTCATTAAGACAAAAAGGCATCCTACTGAATGGGAGAAGATCTTCACCAACCCCACATCAGACAAAGGTCTGATCTCCAAAGTATGTAAAGAACTCAAGAAACTAGACATTGAAATTCTAAATAACCCAATTAAAAAATGGGGTACTCAACTGAACAGAGAATTCTCAACAGAAGAATTTCAAATGGCCAAAAGATACTTAACTTCCTTAGTGATCAGGGAAATGCAAATCAAAACAACTTTGAGGTACCATCTTACACCTGTCAGAATGGCTAAAATCAAAAACACCAAGGATAGCCTATGCTGGAGAGGATGTGGAGTAAGGGGAACTCTCATCCATTGCTAGTGGGAATGCAAACTTGTGTAATCACTTTGGAAATCAGTGTGGTGGTTTCTCAGGAAATTGGGGATCAACCTACCTTAACATCCAGTAATACCATTCTTGGGATTATACCCAAGAGATGCCCAATCCTTCTACAAAAGCATTTTTTCAACTATGTTCATAGCAGCATTATTTGTAATAGCTATAACCTGGAAACAACCTAGATGCCCCTCAATGGAAGAATGGATAAAGAAAGTATAGCACATCTACACATTAGAGTACTACTCAGCGGTAAAAAACAACGACATCTTGAATTTTGCATGCAAATGAATAGAAGTAGAAAACACTATCCTGAGTGAGATGACCCAGACCCAAAAAGATGAATATGGTATGCACTCACTCATTAGTGGACTCTAGCCATAAACAAAGGACATTAAGCCTATAGTTCATGAGCCTAGAAAAGCCAAATAATAAGGTGAACCCAAAGAAAAACATATATAGATCCTCCTGGAAATTGGAAGCACACAAAATCGCCGGAGAAAAGTTGGGAGCATGGGGGTGGGGGTGAGATAGGGTGTAAGGGGAGAGATAAGGGAGAAGGGAAGGATTGGGCAGAGCTTGGGGAAGTGGGAGGTTTGAAATGGAGAAAGGGAGGATACAGGAGCAGGGAAGAAGATATCTTAATTAAGGGAATCATTTTATGGTTAGCAAGAAACTTGGCTCTAGAGGGGATCCCAGGTGTCCACGGTGATGTCTCCAGCTAGGTCCTTGCCAGCAGAGGAGAGGATGCCTGAACTGGCCTTGTCCCATAGTCACACTGATGAATATCTCGAATATCACCATAGAACCTTCGTCCAGCGATGGATGGAGATAGAGACAGAGACCCACATCAGAACACTGGGCTAAGCTCCCAAGGTCCAGTTGAAGAGCAGAAGGAGGGAGAAGATGAGCAATGAAGTCAGGACCGCAAGGTTCACCCACTGAGACAGTGTGCCTGAGCTAATGGGAGCTCACCAAATCCAGCTAGACTGGGACTGAACGAGCATGTGATCAAACAGTACTCTCTGAAAGTGGCTGACAATGGAGGCTGACTGAGAAGCCATTGATAATGGCACTGGGACTTGTTTCTACTGCATGTACTGGCTTTTGGGGATCCTAGTCTGTTTGGATGCACACCTTCATAGGCCTGGATGGAGGGAGTGCTTGGACTTCCCAGAGGGCAGGGTACCTTTCCCTCTCTTAAGACTGAGAGGGAGGGAAAAGGGGGGAGCAGGAGGGGAAGAAGTGGAAATTTTGAATGGAAAAATAAAATTGAAAAAAAAAAGAAAATGCTTTCCCCCAAGGATTTCACACCATTGTCTCTTATTTGTGTAATAGAATAGGAATGGCAAATAGTACCTTTAGTATAGCGAGGAATTTTCTTCCTATTATGCAGTTTCCTACTCTTACAGTAGGTTTTGCTGAGTTTTGTGCCGGATACCTCTCACAGTATTGACTCAGGAGTGCATGTGCTGGTGCATACCAAGAATGTAGCCCCCATTTGCCTCCCCTGCTGTCTTTCCTCTTCTCCTCTGGGCTTCACCCACTCCTTGACAATCGCACCCACTCACTATACTCCACACCAGGTTCTTCATGTTCTCGTTCTCTATGAAACAGGGAAACTGTGCCTTTCCTAAAGAGTAATTCATCCAAGAGAAGGTAGGACCCCTTTATTTGATGGTGTACTTCACCATCAAAACATTTTGAGTTTCTGATATAAAAGAGAGAAAGATGCTAATGGCCTGTTTGAAATTTTTTGTTTCTTTTGTTTTTGTTTGTTTTTACATACTGATTAAAGTTTCCTCTCCCTCCTCTCTTCCATGTTTCTCTCCCTCAACCCTCCCCCAATCTACTCCTCTTCTGTTTCTCTTCATATAAGGAACGCTCCCATCCCCTGCCATGGATACCAGCTAGCCATGATATATTAAGTTCTTCCTGGTTTTTGGTTCAGTTTTGTCAGCCTCTGTGAGCCCAGGTTAGTTGGTTCTGTGGATTTTTTATGGTGCCTTTAACCCCACTTTAATCCTTCCTCATCCTCTTCCACAGGATTCCCGAGCTCCACCTAATGTTTGGCTGTGTGTCTGTGCATCTGTTTCCATCAGTTGCTTGGTGAGTCCTCTCTGATGACAGTTGAGTTAGGCACCAATCTATAAGTATAGCAAAATATCATTAGGAATCATTTCATTGACTTTTTTTCTTTTTACTGGATCGGGGGGGCATCTCCAGTACAAGGTAGAAACCAAAGCAATGGAAACTTCCTGGAATCTATGAGGATGACCCTAGTTAAGACTCCTAGCAGCAGAGGATAAGGAGCACAAACTGGTCATCTCTTATAACCAGGCAAGAGTTTCAGTGGAAGGACTAGGACACCAACCCAGTGACAAAACCATTGACCTACAATTTGTCCTGCTTATAAGAAAAACAATGGTGCAGAAATTGTGATCAAGCAATGACTGGCCCAGCTGAGGACCCAGACCCTAGAAGGAGCTCACCCCTTAAGGCCAGGACACAGAGGTAGGATTCCCAGAGACCGAGGATGTTGCCAAACACAACTAAAGATAAGAAAACAAATCAAAACAAAGTACCATAGTCTATTGCCTAAGAAAAAGAGAGAGCTTAGACTTACTGAACACTAACATAGAATTTCAATCTTTTTTTCATCCTTTTTTTATTACTTAAAAAAATACCAATCCAAATTCCCACTCCCTTCCCTCCTCCCCTCCTCCCCTCCTCCCAGTCCCTCCCTCTCCCTCCAGAGACCCTACCCCCTACCCCTCCAACCCTAGGGGAGTGCCATGCACCCCGCCCTGTGGAAAGTCCAAGGCCCTCCCTACTACATCTAGGTTGAGCAAGGTTTACATCCAAAGAGACTAGGATCCCATGAAGCTGGTATATGCAGTAGAGACACATCCCAGTGTCACTATCAGTGAGCCCTCAGTCTGCCCCAGCTGTCAACCCCTTTCAGAGGGGCTTGGTTGTTCACATGCTCGTTAACTCCCAGTCCAGTTGGAGTTGGTGAGTTCCCATTAGTTCAAGCAAACTGTCTCAGTGGATGACCCCCTCATGGTCTTGAATTCCTTGCTCATACTCTCACTCCTTGCACTCTTCAACTGGATCTTGGGAGCTCAGTCCAGTGCTCTGATGTGGGTCATTGCCTCTGTTCCCATCTGTTGTTGGATGAAGGTTCTATGGTGATATTTAAGATAATCATCAGTCTGACTACAGGGTAAGGTCAGTTCATATACCCTCTTCTCTATTGCTTAGGGTCTCAGCTGGGTTCATCTCTGTGGGTTCTTGGGCATTTTTCTAGAGCCAGGTTTTTGCTAACTCAATAATGGCTCCCTCAATCAAGATATCTCTTTCCTTGCTCTCATATCTGTCCTGCCTCCATCTCGACTATCCCATTCCCTCAAGTTCTCCTCAACCCTCCCCTTCTCCCCTCCTCTTCCCCTTTTCCCCTTCCTTCTACCCCCGGCCGCTATGCTCCCAATTTTGTCAGGCAATCTTGTCCATTTTCAGTTTCCAGGTGGGTCTATATATGTTTTTCTTTGGGTTCACCTTATTATTTAGCTTCTCTAGGATCATGACAAAGAAGCAAAAAATATATATTAGAAAAAAGAAAGCATCTTTAACAAATGGTGCTGGCATAACTGGATGTCAACTTGTGGAAGAATGAAAATAGATCCATATCGGTCACCATGCACAAAACTCAAGTCCAAATGGATAAAAGACCTCAATATAAAACTGACCACACTGAACCTGATAGAGGAGAAAGTGGGAAGCAACCTCCAATGCATGGGCACAGGAGACCACTTCCTAAATATAACCGCAGTATCAAAGACAATAAGAGCATCAGTAAATAAATGGGACCTCCTCTACCTCCCATGCCCCTGCTCCCAAATTTTTGTCTGATTCCAATTTCCAGGTGGTCTATATATGTTTTTCTTTAGGTTCACCTTATTACTTAGTTTCTCTAGGATTCTGAACTATAGACTTGTTGCCCTTTGTTTATGACTAGTATCCACTTATGAGTGAGTAAATACCATATTCATTTTTTGGGTCTGGGTTACCTCACTCAGGATAATGTTTTCTAATTCCATCCATTTGCATGCAAAATTCAAGATGTCATTATTTTTTACTGCTGAGTAGTACTCTAATGTGTATATGTGCCACACTTTCTTTATCCATTCTTCAGTTGAGGGGCATCAAGGTTGTTTCCAGGTTCTGGCTATTACAAATAATGCTGCTATGAACATAGTTGAACAAATGCTCTTGTAGTATGATTGTGAGTCTTTTGGATATATTCCCAAGAGTGGAATTGTTGGATCCTTAGGTAGGTTGATTCCCAGTTTTCTGAGAAACCGCCACACTGAATTCCAAAGTGGTTGCACAAGTTTGCATTCCCACCAGCAATGGATGAGCATTCCCCTTACTCCACAACCTCTCCAGCATAGGCTATCATTAGTGTTTTTTATCTTAGCCATTCTGACAGGTGTAAGATGGTATCTAAAAGTTGCATTTCCCTGATCGCTAAGGAAAAAGAACATGACCTTAAGTATCTTTTGGCCATTTAAAAATTCTTCTATTGAGAATTCTCTGTTCTATGTTCAGTACCATACACCACTTTTAATTGGATTATTTAGAATTTTAATGTCTAATTTCTTGAGTTCTTTTTATATTTTGGAGATCAGTCCTTTGTCTGATGTGGGGTTGGTAAAGATTTTTTCCCATTCAGTAGGCTGCCTTTTTGTTTTATTCATTGTGTCCTTTGCTTTACAGAAGCTTCTCAGTTTTAGGAAGTCCCATGTATTTACTGATGCTCTTATTGTCTGTGCTACTGCGGTTATATTTAGGAAGTAAGTGGTCTCCTGTGCCCATGCATTGGAGATTGCTTCCCACTTTCTCCTCTATCAGGTTCAGTGTCGTCAGTTTTATATTGAGGTCTTTAATGCATTTGGACTTGAGTTTTGTGCATGGCAACAGATATGTATCTATTTTCACTCTTTTACAGGTTGACATCCAATTATGCCAGCACCATTTGTTGAAGATGTTTTCATTTTTCCAATGTATCGTTTTTGCTTCTTTGTCAAAAATCAGGTGTTCATAGGTGTGTGAATTAATATCTGGGTCTTCAATTCAATTCCATTGGTCAACGTCTCTGTTTTTATGCCAATACCAAGCTCTTTTCATTACTGTAGCTGTGTTAATAGAGCTTGATGTCAGGGATGGTAATGCCTCCAGCAGTTCCTTTGTTGTATAGGATTGTTTTAGCTATCCTGGGTTTCTTGCTTTTCCATATGTTGTTGAGTATCGTTCTTTCAAGGTCTGTGAAGAATTGTGTTGGGATTTTGATGGGGATTGCATTGAATTTATA